>JAKSZT010000827.1:0-42815 GCA_026826555.1 Tolypeutes matacus | reverse complement strand
GAGGGGAGAGTAAATATTTCCTAGCTGGGAAAGGGAGGGGGCTACCAGAGAAGACTGGAGAACTGTGTCATAAAGTTTGAATTACAAGGCTCTTAGCCCCCAGACAGTAAGTTCTACCACATTGATCTGGTCTGTCTCACAAAAATTACACTCTGACCAGGCATTGAATTGTGAGCTGCCAGTGAGCACCATATCCTGGCAGACCAAGGAAGTGCAAATAAGAAAATTAATAAGCACGAGAGGATTTTCCTGGCCTCTATAGCCTCCCTGCCCAAGGCCCTAGGAAAAGAAACTATAACCAATAACTGGTTCCAGTGCCCAGTTTTGAGCAACCACCAAGACAATCCTAACAGTCAAGTATGAGCAAAAATTAAAGAGTTTTGGTAGCTCACAGCCTCCTGCCACTAAAACCCTATTAAAGAGAAAGAGATAGAGCATCTAAGTAAAATACAACCTAATCAGATGCCTAAACACCAGCAAAAATTATGAGCCATACTAAGAAAATCGAAGACATCGCTCAAGAAAAGAAATACATCAAAGTACTAGAAGACCTGTAGAATTTGAGAGAACTAATCAGTGAGATGAGCACAAATTTCCAAAATCAAATTTTTGAGATGAATGAATATATAGTTAAATAGATAAATGACAAGAAGATGACAATGAGGGAATGAAAGAATAATTTGAAATCCTGAACAGAAAAGTAATGGAGTTCATGGGAATGAAAGACACAACACGTAGTCAAAAACACATTATAGGCATACAACACAGACTCGAAATGATAGAAGAAAGAATAAGTGATACTGAAGACAGATCAGCTAAAATTGAAGAGAGACTAGAACAGAGAGAAAAAAGAATGGAAAAATTGAGCAGGGGCTCAGAGAGTTGAATGACAACACGAAACACAACAACAAATGAGTCATGGGAGTTCCAGAAGGGGCAGAGAAAGGAAAGGGGTCAGAAAGAGTATTGGAGGAAATAATAGCTGAAAATTCCCAACTCTCACAAGGCAAAGAAACTTACATAACAAAGAAGCATACCATACCCCAATGAGAATAAATCCAAATAGACCCATGCCAAGGCACATACTATTCAGAATGTCCAATGTAAAAGATAAAGAAAAAGTTCTCAAAGCAGCAAGAGGGAAGCAAGCGATCACGCACAAAGGATGCCCAGTAAGACTTAATGCAGATTTCTCTTCAGAAACCATGGAGGCGAGAAGACAGTTGTATGATACAAAAAGGAAACTAAAAGAGAAAAACTGCCAGCTGAAATTTCTTTATCCAGCAAAACTGTCCTTCAAATATGAAGGTGAGTATAAAATATTCACAAAGAAACAGAATCTAAGAGAGTTTACAAAAAAGAATCCACCTTCACAGGAAATATTAAAGGAAGACTTAGAATCTGAAAGAAAAAGACAGGAGAGTGAAGGTTGGAGGAGGGTATAGAAAAAAGAAAAGCAGAAAGGATAACCAAAAGAGTAAAAAGAGAGACAAAAACAAGATGGCATATGAAAACAAAACAATACAATGGAGGAAATAAATAGTGCATGCTCAGTAATATCATTGAATATGAATGGATTAAATTCCCCAATCAAAAGATACAGACTGACAGAATGGATAAAAAAACATGAGCCATCCATATGCTGCTTACAATAAACCCACATCAGACCCAGGGATACAAACCGATTGAAAGTACTAGGTTGGAAAATGATACTCCACACTAATAGTAAACCAAAAGAGCAGGGGTAGCTATACTAATATCAGACAAAACAGACTTTAAATGCAAAAAAGTGATAAGAGATAGGGAAGGCCATTATACATTAATAAAAGGGATGATTTTCCAGGAAGTTATAACAGTCATAAATACCTATGCACCTAACCAGAGTGCCCCAAAATATATGAGCCAAACTCTGGCAAAACTGAATAATTGTCAGATACATCAACAACCCTCTCACATCATTAGATAGAACAACTAGACAGAAGATCAACAAGGAAACAGAAAACTTGAACAATACGATAAACAAGTTAAACCTAACAGATATATACAGAACACTGCATCCAAACTCAGCAGGTTATACATTCTTCTCAAGTGCCCATGAATCTTTCTCCAGGATAGAACACATGTTAGGTCACAATTCAGCTCTCAATAAATATAAAAACATTGAAATTATACAAAGCACCTTCTCAGATCATAATGGAATGAAACTAGAAATCAATAACAGACAGGAAAAAAAGGAAATTTGGAAATGTGTGGCGATGGAACAACACATTCCTAAATATTCGGTGGGTCAAACAAGAAATTACAAGTAAAATCAATAAATATGTTGAGACAAATGAAAAGGAGAATACAACATATCAAAACTTATGGGACACAGCGAAGGCAGTCTTGAGAGGGAAATTTATAGCCCTAAATGGCTCTATTAAAAACCAAGAAAGAGCTAAACTCAAAGATATAATTGAACAACTAGAGAAACTAGAAAAAGAACAGCTAACCAATCCTAAAGCAAGCAGAAGGAAATAAATAATAAAGATTAGAAAAGAAATAAATGAAATTGAGAACAGAAAACAATAGAGAAAATCAACAAAACCAAAAGCTCGTTCTTTGGGAAGATCAATAAAATTGACAACCCCCTCGCTAAACTACCAAAGAAAAAATTAGAGAAGATGAAAATAAACACAATCAGAAACGAAAGGGGGGAAATTACTAATGACCACACAGAAATAAAAAGAATCAGAAGAGGATATTATGAGAAACTGTGTGCCAGAAACCAGAAAACCTAGATGAAGTGGACAAATTTCTAGAAACACATAACTACCTACACTGATGCTACAAGAAATACAAGAACTTAACAAACAAATCACAATTTAGGAGATTGAATCCATCATCAAAAATCTCCCAGCAAAGGAAAGTTCAAGACCAGATGGCTTCACAGGTTTATTCTACCAAGCATTTCAAAAAGAATTAACACATATCTTGTTAAGCACTTCCAAAAAATTGAAGATGAGAGAAAATTATCCAACACGTTTTATGAAGCCAATATCACCCTATACCAAAGCCATATAAACATTCCACAGGAAAAGAAAATTACAGACCAATGTTTCTAATGAACATAGACGCAAAAATTCTCAGCAAAATACTTGCAAATCGAATCCAACAGCATATCAAAAGACTTACACATCATGAAGATGTGGGCTTTATTCCTGGTATGCAAAGTTGGTTCGACATAAGAAAATCAATCAATGTAATACACCACATTATCAAATTGAAGGAAAAGAAACACATGACCATCTCAATAGATGCAGAAAAATCATTTGACAAAATCCAATATCCTTTTTGGATAAAAATACTCAAAAGATAGGAATAAAAGGAAAATTCCTCAATATGATAAAAGGCATATACAAAAAAATCCACAGCCAACATCATACTCAATGGGGAAAGGTTGAAAGCTTTCCCTCTAAGATCGGGAACAAGGCAAGAATGCCAATCGTCAACATTGTTATTCAACATTGTGCTAGAAATTCTAGCTAGGGCCATTAGAAAAGACAAAAAAATTTAAAGGAATCCAAATAGGAAAAGAGGAAGTAAAACTCTCACTCTTTGTGCATGACATGGTCTTGTACTTAGAAAATACTGAAGTATCCACGACAAAGCTACTTGAACTAATAAATGAATTCAGCGAAGTGGCAGGATACAAGATCAACACACAAAAATTGGTAATGTTTTGTACACTACTACTGAACAAGCTGAGGAGGAAATCAGGAGGAAAATTCCATTTCAATAGCATCAAAAAGACTCAAATACCTAGGAGTTAATTTAACCGAAGAAGTAGAGGACCTATATGCAGAAAACTACAAAACAGTGCTGTAAGAAATGAAAAAAGACGTAAACAAATGGAAAGACATTCCGTGTACATGGATTGGAAGAATAGATACCGTGAAGATGTAAATTTTGCCCAAACTGATTTACAGATTCCATGCAATACCAATCAAAATCTCAATAGCTTACTTTACAGAATTAAAGAAGACAATTACCAAATTCATCTGGAAGGTGAAGTACACCCGAATAGCCAAAAGCAATCTCAAAAAGAAGGGCAATGTGGGAGGAATTTCACTGCCTGACCCTGAAACATATTACAAAGTGACAATGGTCAAAACAGGATGGTACTGGCATAAAGATGGACACATGGAACAGTGGAATAGAATTGAGAACCCAGAAATATACCCTTACCTATACAGTCAACTGGTTTTTCACAAAACTGCCAAGCCCACATTAATGGGAAAAAAGTCTTTTCAACAAATGGTGTTGGGAGGACTGGATATCTATACTGAAAAGAATGAATGAGGACCCCTATCTCTCCCCCTATACAAGAATCAACACAAAATGGATCAAGGATCTAAATATAAGTGCCAGTACCATAAAACTACTAAAATAAAATATAGGGAAACATCTTCAAGACCTTGTAATAGGTAGTGGTTTCTTGGACCTTACACCCAAAGAACGTTTAACAAAAGAAAAAATAGATAAATGGGTCTTCCTCAGAATTAAACACTTTTGCACCTCACAGGACTTTGTCAGAAATGTGAAAAGTCAGCCAACTCAATGGGAAAAATTTTGGGAAATCACATATCTTATAAGGGTTTAATTCCCAGGATATATATGAAGAGATGTTACAACTCAATAATAAAAACACAAATGACCCAAATAGAAAATGGGGAAAAGATTTGAATAGACATTTCTCCAAAGAAGAAATACAAATGGCAAAAAAACACATGAAGAAATGTTCAATATTACTCATAATTAGGGAAATACAAATCAAAACTACAATGAGATATCATTTTACAACTATCAAAATGGCCACTATTGAAAAGACAGGGAACTATAAGTGTTGGAGAGGATGTGGAGAGATAGGAACACTTCTTCACTGTTGGTGGGAATGTAGAATGATACACCCACTTTGGAGAACTGTTTGGCAGTTCCCAAAGAATTTGAATGTAGACTTTCCACGTGACCCTGCAATACCACTACTGGGTATATGCCCAGAAGAACTGAGAGCAGTGACACGAACAGACATCTGCACACTCATGTTCATAGCAACATAATTCACCATCGCCAAAAGTTGGAAACAACCCAGGTGTCCATCAACAGAGGAATGGATAAACAAATCGTGGTCTATACACATGATGGAATATTATGCAGCTGTAAGAAGAAATGAAGTCATAAAACATTTTGCAACATGGATGAACCTGGAGGACATTATGTTGAGGGAAGCAAGCCTGACACAAAAGGACAAATAGTGTATGAATGCATTACTATGAACCAAATATATTGTGTACCATCTTGATTGATCCAAAACGAAAAAATTTATATGCATCCTTTACTGTTAATTGAGAAATGTACATATTTATTCATCTGTGTTTTCTTTTTAGTTTTTAATTGTTTATATTTTCAATTATTAAATGTACAAATAAAGTTTCAAAAATATAAAAAAATAAACAGATCAACAACAAAAAATAAATTGATTAGTTTGCTAGCAGTAACACACTTTAAAAGAAACTTAAAATAATATTTTCAGGCAAAAAGAAAATAATCTCAGAATATTCAAGGTTCAGGATGGATTGAAGAACAATATCTGTTAATTAAATACATATATCTAAATGAGTATTGAATGGATAAAGTAATAATGATATCCGTGGCCTAGGGCATCAATAAAGTGTTAAAATACACCATAAAATATTACGTAACATAAGATGGGTAAATGGATATATTGCAATTTTATATCATTATGAATTCCAAATATAGATATTGGATTATGCTTGTAAACTGGTCTGTTAATCTGGACATGATTAAGTTATGATAAGGGCATAGACTGTGCCACAGTCAGTAGGGTGTTGAACCCCGCATTTGCAGGTGGATTCTCAAACATAAAAAGACATGGAAGAGTACAGAACAGGAGTAGTTATTATGTTGGAGATCTAAAGCACAAAGACAGGAGGCCCCAGGGAAAAGAGAAAAGGCATGCAACTGACAGTTCACAGATGAACTTGTGGTGAGAGGCAAAGCTTAGAGAGCTTCACAGTCTACAGCTGACCTTGTGGAGGAAACAGAGGAGCTGAGCCCAGAGAGAAATGCAGCCCTGGGAAGTGAGGAATCCAAGGAGCCTGAACTTGGCAAGTTTTGGCAGCTGTCTTGCTCCAAAATGGGGTAACAGATTTTGGGGTAGAAATAAACATATGCTTTATGGCATGGTAACTGTAAGCTTCTACCCCAAATAAATACCTTTTAACATGACCCAGATATTTCTGGTATTTTACATAAGCACACCTTTGGCTGACTAATGCAGGATATAAAATGTTTTAAAATAAGTTATTTGGCCAGTCAATAATAAATAATAAGTGCAGATTGGGAAAGGCAAGCAAAAGAGATATAATTTCCCCAGTAAATTTCAAAGAATATTAAATAGTACATCTCATCCAAATAAATAGAAGAAAAATAATTGAACAAAAAAAATCAGTCCAAAACAAAGTGTTCAGGATATCCTGGGTTGCCATGTTGGCCTATGTTCTGGGGTCATCTTACTCATGCACCTTTGGAAGGTGCACCTTTCTTATCCTTTAGAAGCCTGAAGTTTCCAGGGTAGATTTATGTCCTGGGTTTTGTCCCCATGGTAAATCAAGTGCTGTATCACTTCCCAATTTCCTCGTTATGAAGTCACCAAACTAGATGGGATGCTCATTTGAAGCAAGAAGAACCATGAAAGATAGATCAAATAAATAGGAGATATTGTTGCAGTTCCCAAATTGGATGCTTAGATGATTGATATTGGATCTTTCCTATCTTCTAATGAAAACATTCAATGCTATAAATTTCCCTCTAAGCACTCTTTTGCTACACCTCGCAAACTATGAAGAAGCATAAGACATTAAGAAGCATAGACAACCACATTACAAAAGGCTTGTGAGTGAAGTTATATCCACTTCCACAACACTACAGACTTAAGATGAAGGCAGAGAATGTAAGAACGTTGGGAAAATATTTTCTCTGACTGCAAGAATTGTTCCTCAATATAACACTTCTATGAATGTAACTTCACTTCAAAGGAATTTGCATCATGCTTACTTAAGCATGAGGGATTCTATGTAAGGAGAAAAGAATGAAAGCAATGAGTTTTACCAGTTTGCACCACATGATAGTCCTCCCTTTTAAGTGTAATGAGTGTGAAGTTTTCTTGTAAATTCAACCTCAAGAGATACCTGAGAATTAAACCTTCAGAGAAACCATTTGGGATTTAATGAATTTGGGAAAGCTGGAGTCACATCAAAGAAACATACAGGAGTAAAACCCTATGTATAAAAGGAATATTGGAAATCCTTCATCCAGGCATTAAATCTCATTGAGCATGAAATATTCATACATTAGTTAGTATTGTAATGAACATGTGAAAGCTTCCATCTGAAACAAAACCGAATGGAATATAGAAAATTCAAACTATAGAGAAACCATATGAGTGTCCTGAATGTAGTCTGCTCTTTACAGTTAATTTTAACTCTTCATTTTAAAAATCATACAGGGGAACAAGCATAGAAATATAATACTTGTGGGAAAACTTTCAACCTGAATAAAACCTCATTATTCATCAGGAAATTCTTACTGAAAAGAAATCATATATAGGTGGGGAAAGCTTTAATTCAAATGTCAAATCTGAGATACAAGAGATTTCCTACTGCAAAGAAACCTTATGCATATAAGGCATGTGAAAAAGCCTTTAGGTAAAAATCATATCTCACAGAACATGAAAATATGCATAGACAATTTATATATATCATTTTGCAAATGTTTGTATGTATTGTGAGAATTTTGATTTTTACCCACAATAAAAATAATTTTTTAAAAAAATTAATGCAAAGAATGCAGAAAAGCCTTCTGCCAAAAGCAACAGTTCATTAGACATCAGAGCATTCATTCTGGAGAAAAACCCTATATATGCAATCAATGTGGGAAAACCTTCAAACAGAAGGAAAACCTCATTAACCATCTGAGAATACATACTGGAGAGAAACCCTATGAATGTGATGGATGTGGGAAAGCTTTAATTCAGGTATCAAGCCTCATTACACACCAGAGAAGACAAACTGGAGAGAAACCCTATATATGTAAGGAATGAACGAAAGCCTTCAGTAGCAAATCAAATCACAATGACCATGAGAAAATTTATAATGGAGGCAAACCATATATATGGAAGGAATGTGGAATAGCCTTCAGCCAGAGGCAGTATCTCATTAAACATTACAACATTCATACTGGAGAGAAACCTTGTGAATGGAATGAATGTGAATCTCCAAAGTATCTCCACCTCCAGTCTGTGCAACTTGTTGCCAATGTTTTAAGGAACTGGCTGTGGCTGTGACTGTGCAATTTAGGATGTCTTTCTCCTCTTGGAAAAGTGCACTTGCAGTTTGTTCTGAGATCTGCTACTCCCACATCTTATTCCACACTCATGTGCGTTCAATTTGTTTCCACTAAGTGATGAATCAGAAACTGAGATTTTTCTTAATTTATATAAAGATGGCTTTCCACTTATTTCAAATTATTCTGGTTGTTTTCACTGGTTCTTCAATCCATTACATTCTGTGTAAGCATTTAAAAAATTACCATTTTAAAACTAATGTTTCCCATTTTTTTAGCATTTTCTTATAAGGCACCCCAACAATTGATATTTTTTTGAGTTTCTTCACCTAATTTTTATGTGGATCAATTTTAACAGCCATTGAAGTACAGTGGCCTTCTTTCTACTTAACTCCAATTTTCCTTGTAATTTTAAATCAGAAATCATCCTTTCATAATTAGACAATATACTTCTAATCACAACTATTTTAAGAAGTTAGAAATTTTATTTATATTCTTAACCTGTACTCCAATATATTTCTCATATGTGATAAGGTGTGGGATGAATGAAACCAGAGAATGCATGTATTAACAAACAGAAATGTGTACCGGAATGAATCTGTCAATGCAGATAGTTCTGAAGAAGGAGAAATGGGGGTTGAGGTTAGAGAAGGCATTTGACTGTGTGTCATAAGAGACATAAATAAATTTTATACTCTTTGCACAAATAATTTCGTTATAATTTAAATGAAATTACAAAAATAGTACACAATGAAATCAAACAAAGTGGTTGGTTTGAATATATTGATTTGTATCTGCAACATTACTGGGGTGAGGGGAACCCTCTCCCTTTGCTAAAAGAGACCCTATAATGGAAAAGTACACACTCCCCTCGACCCTCTCCCCAGCTGCCTGGACAGGTATACACCTCCACACCAAGAGTGAGCACGGAGTACGAGGAGCATGGACGCGAACATGTGAAGGCCACATTCCTCTCTACACGTGTCTGGTTAGAAGGCTATAAGCACCAAAGTAGAAGACGGACTTACTGCTGCTTTCTCACCAGTGAAGACACGCTAGAGTGACTCACATCACTAATGAGACTGTGAGTGTTGAGAAGGGCTTTCTCCCTTTTCTCCTTTGCAGATCAAGAACCTATGATGATGGTTTTCATTGGGGCTCTGTGAGTTGGTTCCCAAACAGGACACTCCCTCTCTGGCTTGGGTGAACTACAATGAACACGTGTTAAATTCCAGCTTCTTAAGGTGTTCATCGGTTTCTTCCCATTCATCCCCTCCATTCTCTCCTGGGATTGAAGATGTCTGGAACATTTTCAACTCAGTTCAAAATGCGTTGAATATTTTATATTTAATTATTATGAGAAATATCTGGCATCTGCACCCTCTGAGGTTTTCTGCAAACATGGCATTATCTCACAACCTCACTTCTCTTCTTGCCTGCCCTAGGTCCCAAGACTTTCTGGGATTCCTGTAGTATTCACTTGGGTCACTGGTCTAATGTTGCTGATTCTGGTGATGTTATTGCTGTAGCCAATGATGTAATTTGATTTTTGACATTTCCTTCCTGACAACAACAGGTTTCCATCTTGCCATTGCACTTTCTTTAGCTGTCCCAAAATTGGGGAAGATGAAGGTAGAACTGGAATCAGGAGACCTGAGTCTGTGCCTGAGATCCAGGATGGGTACAGTAAGAGCAGCCTCTGCAGAGGGTCAAATCTGGAGGACAAGGGAAGAAGCAAAGTGCAAAAGGAGCTGGAGCAGAAAGTCTCCTCTTTGTGCCCTGACTGCTCTGCTATACCAAACCCCAGCACCCATAATTTGATAAGCCCCTGCCCACCTGGACAACCCCTGTCTTTGGAAGGTACATCATATTGGGGCATCTGTTACTTTAGACTTGGACCCAAACCATGTGACACCCCTGCCTTACTCCCTGCCTTGTAGGCTTTCCTGGCCAAGAGACTTCCCCCCGCTGCATCTTTCCAGTACTGATTCCCACCTACTCTGAAGATATCCAGAGTTTACATGTGAAATACCTGAGCAGCAGCATCACACAGCCATTTGGGAACAGGGCCCCTCTCCAACACTGTATCCCCAGCTGTTTGAGTTTGCCAAGTGTTGCCATTTCAAAATACCAGAAACAGGTTGGCTTCTATTGAAATTTATTAGGGTTAAAGCTTACAGTTCTGAGGCTGTGAAAATGTCCAAATCAAGGCACCATCAAAAATGCTATATTAACATAGGTCGATTGCTCCTGGACTCCAGCCAAGATAAAATGTTTGGCCTGCCTGTCTCTCTCTGCCTTCTCCTCCAAACTCACTTTTTCCCTGAGCTCAGCTGTGGGCCATCAGACACAATTGCTCACACATCTCCCTTCTCTTCTTGCCTGGATGTATTCATCTTCAAGCTGCTCCATGATTCCAGCCTTTGGCATCTCCCTTAGCCTCTCAGGCATTCTGTGCTTCTCCACAGTTCTATGAGATCCTGGAACCCTTCCCCACATGACAGGGTATATGTGGCAGCACTGTTTGTCTGTGTGTTCCATGTATGTAGGGCTTCAGCACAATGAATAGGATCCATCCTGGGGCCTGAAATCTAATGAGTCCTTAACTAAACTAAAGAAATCTTAAAAAAGGGATCTAATAAAAAGTTTCCTTACCTGAATCTAACCAAAATATTGTACATACAAAAGGCTTACAGAAACAGCAATTGGTTAGTAAGAATGTACATTCTGAGGTCCACACAAGACACAAACGAGGACATTAATCCAGGGCACAGGGATCAGGAGGGGTCTCCTAAATCTGGGAGAAATGTGAACTCATGAAGCAGTGGCTGTATTTTGGGTGTGGCCATCATTGAGCAAAATGGGTTGCTGAGCTCCATTGCACTGGCCCCTAGAATGGGTCCAAGAAGAATTCAACATACTGTGCTTTATTCACCAAATCTTAGCTCCAAAATCAGGTGTGTAACTCAGAGAGGTGTGCCATTATTCCCATCCCCAGAGGCAGAGCACACAGATTTTGCCTGTCGGGTGGGTGAGGAGGTAGAAGGCTGTAAAACCAAAAGCCCCAAATTTCTTCTCCAAAGAACTGATGACATTTACAACAGAATGGAGAAATTACACCCTAATATTGCTCTCAAAAGCAGTGGAGATCATAGAGTGACTGAGATTTAATTTATCACAATCCTTCAGGAATAAATTCTATTATAGATGAGGAAAAATAATAAAGTTTGCTAGCAACAACTCACTTTAAAAGAAATGTAAAGAATATTCTTCAGGCAGAAAGAAAATAATCTCAGAAGATTCAAGATTCAGGAAGGATGGGAGAACAATATCTGTTAATTAAATTCATATATCTAAATGACAATTGAATGGGTAATGTAATAATGTTATCCGTGGCCTAGGACTTCAATAAAGTGTTAAGATACACCACAAAATAATATAAAGCATAATATGTGTCAATGGATATGTAGCAGTTGGATATCATTATGAATTCCAAAAATAGATATTGGATTATGCTTGTAAACTGGTCTGTTAAACAGGGCATGATTAAGTTAAGGGAAGGGCATGTACTGGGGCACAGTTGGTAGGGCATTGAGTCCCACCCATTGGTGGCTGGTGTCCCAAACATAAAAAAACATGGAAAAGGACAGAGCTGGAGTAGTTTTTCATGTTGGAGTTCTGATGTGCAAGGACAGAAAGCCCCGCAAAAAGAGACAAGCCATTCACTTGACAGTTCACAGCTGGCCTTCTGGAAAGAGACAAAGCTTAGAGTGCCTCATAGTTTACAGGTGACATTGTGGAGGAAACCGAAGAGCAGAGCCTAGAGAGGAACACAGCCCTGGGAATAGAGGAACCCAGGAAGCCTGAACAATGGCAAATGTTGAAGCTGTCTTGCTCCAAGATGAGTTAACAGACTTTGGTGAAGGAAGAAACTTATGCTTTTTGGCCTGGTAACTGTAAGGTTCTACCCCAAATAAATACCCTTTATAAACTCCAACAGATTTCTGGTATTTTGCATCAGCACTCCTATGGCTGACTAACACAAGATATAAAATGTTTTAAAATACATTTATAGCAAGTCAATAACAAATAATAAGTGCAGATTTGGAAAGGCAAGCTAAAGTGTTAGAATTTCCCCACTAAATTTTAAGGAATATAAAATACTGCATCTCATCTGAATAAATAGAAAAAAAAAAGTTGAACAAAAATGGTCTCAAACAAAGTATTCAGGACTTCCTTGGTTGCCATTTTGGCTTTTATTCTGGGCCACATTTCTTGTGCATCTTTTGAAGCAGAACTTTTCTTATCCGTCAGAAGCCTGAAGATCCAGGGTTGACTTATGGGGTATTGTTTTGTCCCCATTAAAAATCAAGTGCTTTATCTCTTCTGCATTTCCAGTTATGAAGTCCGCAATCTGGATGTGATACTCATTTGAAGCAAGAACAGCCGTGAATGATAGAACAAATAAAAAGGAGATATTGTTGTGCTTCCCAAATTGTACACTTAGATGATTGATATTGGATCTTTCCTCTTTTCTAATGAATGCATTCAATGTTATAAATATCTTTCTGAGCACTGCTTCTGCTGCACCTCACAAACTCTGAGGAATCATAGAACTTTAAGAAACAGAAAGAACCACATAACAAAAGTCTTGTAAGTGAAGCTATATTCACATCCACAATAGTACAGTCTTAGGATGTAGGCAGAGAATATAAGATTCTGATGTGGATTCAAGTTTAACAGCCACTGAACTACAGAGGCCTGCTTTCTACTTCCTTCAAATTTTCCTTATTATTTTAAATTAGAAATCAACCTTTCATAATTAGATGATATGCTTCTATTCTTAAGTATTTTAAGAATTTAGAAAATTTATTTATATTCTTAAGTTGCACTCCAATAATTTTGTCAAATGAGATAGTGTTTGGGATGGGTGATACTAGAGAATTCATGTATTTACAAACAGAAATGTGTACCCAAAACTATGTGCCAATGCAGATAATTCTGACGAAGGAGGAATGGGGTTTGAGGCTAGAGAAGGAGTTTTGCTGTTTGTAATAACAGACACAAATTATTTTTATACTCTTTGCAAGGATAATTTAGTTATAATTTAAAAGAAATTATGAAAATAGTATACAATGAAATCATATAAAGTGGTTGATTTGAAGATATTGTTTTGTATCTGCAACATTATGTGGGGGGCACTACCCCTCACCATTTGAAAATACAGTCTCCCATAAAGGAAAAGTACTCACTCTCCTCGACCCCCTGCCCAGCTGCCAGGACGTCTGGACGCCTGCCTCAGCAAGGGTGAGCATGGAGATGAAGAACATGGATGTGACTGTGTGAAATCCACCCTGATCCCTACATGTGTCTTGTTAGAAGGCTGTTAGCACCACAGGAGAAAACAGACTTCCTATTTCTTACTCCCCAGTGAAGAAAGGCTGGAGTAAGTCACAAACCTAACTGAGGCTGTGAGTCCTGAGCAGTGCTGTCTCCCTGTCCTCCTTTGCCAATTCAGAACCTATGATGATGGTTTTAATTGGGGCACTCACAGCTTTGTTCCCAAACAGGACATTCCCTCTCTGGCTTCAGGGACCTGCAGTGAACACATGTTACAGTTTTTTTCTTCAGTTGTTCATCAGCTTCTTCCCATCCAACCCCTCTGTTCTCTTCTGGGATTGAAGAAGTTTGCATCATTTTCAACACTGTTAAAAATGTGTTGAAAATTTAATATTAACTTATTTTGAGAAATGTCTGGCATCGGCACCCTCTGAGGTTTTCTGCAAACATTACACCTTCTCACAACCACACTTCAATTCTTGTCAGCCATATGTCCCAGGATCTTCTGGGATTTCTGTACTATTTTTTAAGGTCACTGGCTTATTGTTGCTCATTCTGGTGATGTAATTGGTGTAGCCAATGCTGTAATATGAATTTTGACATTTCCTTCCTGACACCAACATGGTTCATCTTGGCATTGCAGTTTCTTTAGCTCCCCCAAGATTGGAGAAGTTGAATGTAGGACTGGAAATAGGACACCTGAGTCTGTGCCTGAGACCCAGAAGTGGTACAGTAAGAACAGCCTCCTCAGAGGGTCAAAGTTGGATGCCAAGGGAAGGAGGGAAGGGCAAAAGGAGCAGGAGTAGGAAGTCTCTTCTCTGTGCCCTGACTCCTCTGCTGTACCAGACTCCAGGTCTCATGATTTTATCTGCCAGTGCCCATCACCCAACCACTTCCTGAGCCAGGTACATCATAGTGGGATATCCTTGACTTTATACATTTCACCAAACAATGTGAAACCCCTGCCTGACTCCCTGTCTTGCAGAACTTGCTGGCCAAGAGCACTTCATCCTCCATCTTACCAGTACTCAATCCTGTTTAATCTGGAGACACCCACAGTTTACAGGTGGATTCACTTGACAGCAGGATAACACTGCCTTTGGAAACAGGGCAGCTCTCCAATCCTGTGTCCCTAGCTCTTTGACTCGGCCAAGCACTGCCAATGCAAAATACCAGAAATACTTTGATTTTATTAGAATTCATTAGGGTTAAAGCTTACATTTCTGAGGCTGTGCAAATGTCCAAATCAAGGCATCATCAAAAATGGTGTCTTAACAAGGGTCGGCTTCTGCTGGACTCCTCCCTAGTTAAAATGTTCAGCCTACCTGTCTCTCTCTGCCTTCTCCTTCAAACTCACTTTGTCCCTGAGCTCAGCATTGCACCATCAGAAACAATTGTTCACACGTCTCCCTTATCTTCTGGCCTGGATGTCTTCAGATTCAAGCTGCTCCATGACTGCAGCCTCAGGCCTCTCCCTCAGCCTCTCAGGGTTTCTGTGTCTCTCCATAGCTGTAGGAGATCCTGGAGCCTTCTTCCACATGGCAGCACTCTTTCTTTGTGTGTTCCTTGTATGTAGGACTTCTGCACAATGATTGGGGTCCATCCTGGTGCCTGAAATCTAATCTGAGGCCCTCAACTAAACTAAAGTATTCTGACAAAATGTGAGCTAATTGAAGGGTCCCTTATCTGAATCTAACAAAAATGTCCTACATAGAAAAGGCTTACACACCAAGCAATGGGTTAGTAAGAACATACTTTTCCAGGGTCCACACAAGACTCAAAGGAGGGTTTTAAACCATGGCACAGGGATCAGGAGGGATCTCCTTAGTCTGGAAGAAATGGGAACTCATAAAGCAGTGGCTGTACTTTGGGTTTGGCAATCATTGAGCAAAATGGTGTGCTGACCACTGTGCACTGTGAAGTGGAACACTTCGTATAAATAACTATTCCCAGGAGAAAAATTTAATGGAAACTTTATTAACGGCCGGGGCGTACTCTTTAGTAAGAATCACACCTAAAATATGGAGACTGAAGCCTTTATAGACTTTCTTCCCGTGCGCGCCAAACTTTCCTGAGCGTGGCAAGAGACAGGATTGGTATGTTTAAACACATATATTTCTATATAGGTTTCTGAGGAAAGCACGCAAGCAGAGTTACAAAAGTGGATATTTCCCATTAGCATCTCAGTGGGGGGGTAGTGATTTAACTTTTCACAGCATGAGTGGCACCATTCCATCATGAGGCCTGCCATTTCCCCACTATGTCTGGATGGATGTCCGGGTTTTTAATGACCACACATATTTTATAAGCTTGGGGTTCCTGCTGGGGAGAATTGGTGTGGTCTTGTTTCCTTCATTCCCTACTCCTGTAATGGCATTAGTCAAACCATTGACTGTGCATCAGTAGAAAGAGGCGTGTATTGAGAGTGTAGCACCATTAGTTTTACTGCCTGTATTCTTTTTTGAATATAGTAAGTGAGAAAGTTAATGAAAAGAGGGCCCACTAGAAATCCCAGCATAATGAGGACAAGTGCGATTGCAGGTTGTTAGCCATGGAGACCACGAATACAGGCTTTCATACAAGTTTGTACCTTTTGTTCTGAGTTCTTCTCATTCTTGTGGCCTCTTTCTGACTACTGAGAAGATTTCCTTTATCACTTCTGAGTGCTTAGCATAGAAACAGCAGGTTTCACTGAGGGCTATACACAGTCCTCCCTGTTTTAAGAATAATAGATCTAACCCACGCCTAATTTGCAGAACCATTTTGGCCAAAGTAGATAAGGAATTTTCGAGATGACTAACTGATTTTTCTAACTATTTTAGGCCTAAGTCAACTTGAGTGGATAAGGTGTTAAAATTTTCTTAACCACTAATCATGGCTGCCATTCCCTAGGCTGCTGCCCACCCCATCCCAAGCCCAACCTAATGGGAATGAGAATAGGAATTCATTTAAAGCAACTCATAGTTCTAAAATGCTCTCAGCTTCCTTCACCTGAATATCAGTATTCATGTGGGATGATATGCACCAGGATGCAAATGACTGGGTCTTTTTCCGTCTTAGATTGTGACAAGGTTCGGGGGTAGAGACAAAGGGTGATTTCTTGGGTACAGGCAAACCAGGTGCCATTGGGGACTTTCCAATAATAGGATTCATCAGTTTCTTCAGAGAAAACAACTGATGAACAGTGGGGGCCTAGGAAGTTTGCATTGATTTTGCTTGAGGAGTGGATGAAACAGGTGCTGTAACCTTGTAAGTCCCCCGAGTTATTATTGTCTCATGACCCCACTTACATAACCTTTGGCTCTCATTTGCTGATATCTTTTTTTTTTTTTTCACTGTACAGGTCAGCTTGGACTTGTTTTTTTTTTTTTAATTAATTTATTTTTTATTGTGGGTAAAAATCAAAATTTTCAGAATACATCCCAATATTGATAAAATGATATATAAATATATATGCATATATGTGAATTTGCTTACAAAATGTTATATATATATATATATATATATTTTTTAAGAGGTGCTTAGATTACCTAAAATATTACTCAGAACCTACCAGGATTCCCATGTTCCCCATCTCCCAAGCATCCCCCCACATCCCACACAAACATCTCCCACAAGTGTGGCCCCTCACCCTCAATGGACTTACACATCCTGGGGCCTTGCCATCAACAATAGACCACAGTTCACATCGTAGACCACACCCTCTCCCACAGAGTTCCAAGTGGTGTGTGCTGATTCAAAATGGCCTATATCCATTGCCACAACGGCACTCAGGACAACCTCGAAATCCCTAAAAAGCCCCTGTATTTCAACTGCACATCCGCTCCCTGCCCCCAAAGTGTCCAGTGGCCACTGGCTCCACCTAACTGTTATAATTTCTTCCATTGCTAGAATCACCATATATGTACAACAGAATACCATCAAGTCCACTCTAGTCCATAGTTCTTCTCCCAATCCTGAGTGGACAGGGATGGTGATGACCACTCCACCTCCAAGTGAGAGCGGGCTTATATCCCACGGATATGGTGGGTGGGATGATCCTGCCTGCAGATGCAGGCCCTCTCCATTCCCTGGGATGTCTGATGCCCATCATTGTCTCCTCACCAGGTGACTTGGATGAGTCCTTTGAGCTGTAAGGTAGGTGTTGCAGCTCCACTGAGATTCCACGCACACCTGGCACATAGGAAGGCCAGAGGCTCCAGTCTCTGGAAGTATACCTAAAAACTCCAGCATCACATATAGGTTTGAATAGAAGGGACTGATGAACCATGTGCAGGGAGGACTTATTTGAGTCCAATTCTGTCACTCTCAAGAGCACAGATTCCAAAATAGTGGCCACTGATAAGGCACCATTCTCTGGGGTTATCCCCTCTTATATAGGACTTGGGTGTCTCCAGAGCCCTCTGGAGCCCCTCTGTGTGGGGTGATGTGCACTTTCATGTTCTATGAGCTCCTACTGAGGTGTGCGTAAGTATTAACTCTGGGATGACCTCCCGAATCTCTACTGATATCTATTTTTTTTTTAAGATTTTATTTATTTATTCATTTCTCCCTCCCTTGCTGCTTGTGCTCGCTGGGTCAGCTAACCACGCCGTGCGGGCGGGCTTGCCTTCACCAGGAGGCCCCAGGAACCGAACCCGGGGCCTCCCATATGGTAAACGGGAGCCCTACTGATTGAGCCACAGCCGCTTCCCTAATATCTTTTGAACATACAGTGATTTATAGGGGATAGTGCTTCCATCTTCTCCTATTCCAATTTAATATGGGGGTTAGGGATTTAGGCAGAGCCAGCAATCATTGGTGGCATTTGGCTGGCTCTCATTTAAGAAAGGTAAGACAGAGGACAACAATGACAACAAGGATGTTCTGGGGGGGTTTTGCTTGAGGGACCGTAAGGGCCCTGGTTTTCTTTTGGGTGGAATTACCAGTTCTGGATTAAGAAGAAAGTCCCAGTTGGGGCCCACCAGATTGGGTGGAACGGGTTTTAGAATACCCCATAGGATGGTAAACTCAGCTCTGGGGTCTTGACCAACTACATATATTCTGAGCCCATGTTTTGCTTCCTTTCCCAGGCATTGTTGAACCCATTGTTAATATGGATATGAATGGGTTTACTGGAACCAATGGTTGGGTTCTGGGGCTGTGCTCCCCTGAAGAGGCTGATGGCAGTATCTCTGGAAATCCGTGGGGCTAGGGTTTCACAAGCCCATTGGGCACAGTGGTACTGCCCGTGAGTATGGCATTCTGGGGGACCATCTGTGGGGCAGGCATAGAGCTTGGCCTGGGTTAGTCCTCTTTTTAAATATTCATCTCCACATCCGTGACCTGCAGGAGGTCCATCTGGCTCAATGTCTAGGTTGTTCCAATTCTCCCGAAGGAGGTCACACAGGTCAAAAGAGAGGATGGGACTTTTCCCAGTAGTTTGAGTGACATTTAGAACCGTTCTGTCCCTTGTCCTTATAATACTCCAGTTATAGGAGGTTAAACAAAAACTATTGATGCACACGCTAATTACCAACAGGGGCAGCAAACTCATTTTCCAGGCTGTTGCCATATCTCTCCCTCTTCCCCACCCTTAGTCTTAACTCGTTCAGGGAATCTTGATCTTTATGGGTTCTTCTATTTTGGTGACTGTCCACTTTTTTGCCTCTGAGTCCACCGTACCAGTTCTGATGACTTTTAGCCCTGACGCATGTATCCATTGTCTATTCCCCATGACATTTACTGCCATGGGCACTGTGAGGATCACCACATTTGGAGCAGTCCAACATGGTTTGACTTTTCCAGCTTGGAGCTTTCATACCCAGACTAGATTCCCGGGCTGCACCTGAAATAAAGGAGGTTTGGAACATGGACGAGGGGGATGGGCTTCTTGGACCATTCAATTGACCATTTTCTTAATCCAAGTCCAGTTCCTTTAGAATAGAGAAAAGATATTGGCTCTCATATACAGGTATTTTTCCCAACCCCAACTTGGGTAACAGGGTTGGGGGTCTGCCAAATAATATTTCATAGGGCATAATGTCCTACACATAGGGGCTACATCTGGTCTTAAGGAGGGCAAAGTGTAGGAGACTCACCCAGTTTTCACCAGACTCCAGAACCAACTTGGTTAGGGTTTCTTTCAAGGTGTGGTTCATCCTTTCAACCTTTCCTGAACTTTGGGGCTGAAATGCACAGTGCAGTTTCCAATTTATACCCAGGGCTTTAGCCAATTGTTGAGTCACCTGAGCTATGAAAGCTGGACTGTTACTGACACTATTCTAAGAAGAAGCCCAATTCTTAGAATGATTTGTGCTATCAGCTTCTTTACTACTACTGTGGCTCTTTCATTTTTATTCGGGTAGGCTTCCACCCATCCCGAAAACGTATCTACCAGCACCAGGAGATACCTATACCCATATTTCCCAACTTTATTTCAGTAAAACCTAACACCTAGTGCTCCTCTGGTTCCATCCCTGGGAACCTAGTTCCCACTGGAGCTTGAGCACCTCCTCTTTGATTTACTCTGGCACAGACTTCACATCTTCATGTGAAGTTTTTGCTGATTTTAGACAAACCTTGGAAATAAAAGTCTCTTTTTATTAGTTCTATTAATTTAGTGCTGCCCATATGTGTGGTGTCATGCAGCATTTTGACTAATTGCCTTCCCACTGCTTCGAGTTGATATGTCCTGCCATCGGGCAGGACTAACCAACCTTCTGGGGAAATTTTAGCTCCTAGACCTTCCCCCTGCCTGATGTCTTCTGGGGAGTTGCATAGAACTGGGAGATCCTCGCTAGGGTTTGTTGGGAGCATTTGCACAGGGTTGAGCAGTAGGAAGGTGGTGGCCCATGTGACTTCATCTGCTAGCCTTCTGCCTGCGGGGAGTTTCCCTTATGATGTCCATTGCAGTGAACAATGGCAACTTGGTCAGTGAACCAAATGACTTCTAATAATTCTAGGACTTCACCTCCATTTTTAATCTCTTTTCTTCCAGATATTAAGAATACTCGATCTTGGTACAGTGCACTGAGTACATGGGATGTAGCAAAGGCATAGCGCATGTCTGTGTAAATATTGACAGTTTGGTCTTTCCCCATCTTAAGGCCTGAGTCAGGGATATTAGTTCTGTCCATTGGGCGGAGGTGCCATGGCGTAAAATTGAGCCCAGATAGTTTTGGGTTGCTCTACCACAGCTTCTCCCGTGTAACAGATTCCATCCTAAACATAACTGCCTCCATCTATGTAGAGATTATGGGAAGCATCCTGCAATGGCACATAGGTGAAGTCTGGGTGTAGCCACATCAAGGTTTCAAGCAAGTGTAAGGAGTCGTGGGAAACTGTGGGGGGCACTAGAGTCAGGGAGCAGGGTGGCCAGATTTAATGCCTCTTTTGTGTGAATACCACACAGGGTGGGTTCAATAATAACATTTGATATTGCGTGATTCTGGCATTAGATATCCAGCAGACTGTGGAGGAGGGCTTCAACCAAATGTGGGCTGTTACCACCAGATTTTGGCCAAAGGTTAAATTACAGGCTTCCTTAACTAAACGGGCAGTGGCCGTGATGGCTCATAGGCAGTTGGGCCATCTGGCAGCTACATAGTCCAGGTTTTTTGAGAGGTACACTACTGGTCGGTGCCAAGGCCCAATGGACAGGGTTAATACTCCTTTGCCAACCCCATGACTTTCATCCACAAATAGATGAAAGGGTTTGGACATGTCAGGTAACCCAAGGGTGGGGGCACTCACCAGACCTGTCTTCAGGCAAGTAAAAGCTTCCTGTTGCTTGTTGGTCCACAACAAGTCACTTCCCTTGCCCACCATGGCAGCGTAAAGGGTCTTAGCAATTCCTGTGAATCTGGAGATCCACAGTTTTCAATAGCCCACCATGCCAAGAAATTCATGTACCTGTCATTTTAAGGTTGGCTCAGTGATGCACAATACAGCTTGTATCCTGTTTTGTAAAGTTCCTGCTCCCCTTTTTCTAAGATGTATCCAAGGTATGGTACAGAGTAGGAGCAGAGCTGAGTCTTTTTGTCAGATACATGATATCACATTTCTGCTAAGGCTTTGAGTAGGCTGAGAGTTGCCACTTTGCAAGAGTCTGAGTCCAGTGTGTCTAGAAGGAGGTCATCTACATACTGAGGTAGGGTAATACCTGGATGCTGCTCTCTGAGGGGGGACAAATCTTGCCCCAGAGCCTCTCCAAAAAAGGTGGGGGAGTTTTTGAATCCTTGAGGAATCCATGTCCATGTCAGCTGCCCAAATCCCCCGGGATGAGGGTCTTCAAAGGCAAAAATGTGCTGGCTAACTGGTGCCAAAGGTATAGAAAAGAATTTGTCATTTAAATCCAGGATAGTGTAGGTAGTATGTACCAGAGGGAGCTGGCTTAGAAGCATGTATGGGTTAGGGACGCTAGGGTTTATTGTTTCAACACTCTTATTTACTTCTCTAAAATCCTATACTGGCTGATAGTCTCTGCTCCACGGCATTTGCACAGGAAGTAAGGGGGTGTTCCACGGGGACTGGCAAGGAAGAGGAATACCTGCATCGTGTAGATGGCAGATGGATTTTTCAATTCCAGTCCTGGTTTTGTGGCTGTTTGTGTTCTTTCACTACCATGGGGCCTGATGCTGGGCCAGTCTGAGGGGGGGCGGTTCCTCAGCCCAGACTCCCAGAACCAGGAGCTGGAATTCTTGCAGAAACAATTAGCTGCTGGTGGTTACTTGAGGCCTGTTAGGAGATATTCTTCCAAGAAAGGTCAGGTTACAAGGAGGATCTGGGGCTGAGCGCTGAACTTTAGTGTCATCTCACCATCCCAGATGGAGATGGTTGCTTTCAATTTTTGTAGAAAGTCCCATTCCAGCAGGGGGTAGGAACAGTTGGGCATAATGAGGAATGAGTGGGTGATGGTCCCAGATCCAAGATTAATGGTCTGGGTGGTGGTCCAGGTATAACAATGTATCTTCTCAGGAGCCCCTTGAACCAGAGTATGTTCAGCTTTAAAGGGACCAGAGGCCAATTTTAGGGCAGAGTATGTAGCCCCCGTATTGACCAGGAAGTTAACAGGGCAGCCCCCAACTGTTAGTTTCACCACGGGCTCCCAGGGGCCTGGAGAACCCTGGCCACATCAGTCTAGCTACCACAGGGCTGGGCCTGGGTCTGGCAGCATTGGGGGCATTCATTTTTCCAGTGTCCCTTTTCTTTGCAGTAATGCAGTGGTCCCTTTGCCATCATGGTCTACCTTGCCTTGGCTTTCTCTGGTTCCCAGAGAATCCATGGGAGGAAGAGGCCCTAGCACATTCTGTCACCATTGTGCTCAGCAGGACCTATGCCACCTTCTTCATTTTTAGAGTATCATCATCCTCCCTATTATACATTTTCTCTGATACCTCGATTAGTTAAGATAATAGCTTCCCATCAAACCCCTCAAGCCTATGCAATTTCTTTCATATACCAGGAGCTGACTGTGATACAAATGCTATATTTATAGCCCTATGATTTTCAGGTGCCTCGGGGTTTATAGGGGTTTAATTTCTATAGGCCTTCATTAGACACTCAAGAAAGGCAGAGGGTGACTCATTAGGGCATTGGGTAGTTTCACTCACTTTAGAAAGATTCGTTGGCTTTCTGGCAGCAGATTTAAGGCCACGTAGGAGAGTCTGATGAACCCATTTAAGATCCTCCTTACCTGATCCTGGTTGTAATTCCAGTCTGGTCTGGTAGAGGGGAACACAGTTTCTATTTGGGTAGGTTCAGTAGTGGGTTCACTGTCTCGAACCATGATGGTGTTTACAGCCTCCCTCTGAATACTATCTCTCTCCGAAATGAATATGACCTGTATCAGTTGCTGACAGTCATCCCAGATGGGATTATGGATGAAAAAGATAGCTTCTAGGAGAGAAATTAAGCCATGGGGGGAGCTGGTTAGAGAGGTATCAGTGGGTGTGGGGTGTGGAGTGTATAGGCTGTCTGTAGATGATTGGTTCAGAGAGAGACGAGGAGTAGATGGGGAGGGAGCCATTTGAGGGGGATGAGAGGTAGATTGGGGGGTGGGGAGGTAAGGGGCTAGTTCATCAGAAGCATTTGTAGGACCGAAGGACTGGGGTTATTAACAAGGGCTTTCAACGGAAATTGGGGCTTTGGCTGGGCCTGGTGTTTTTGTCCTGCAAGACAAATTTTTAGTTTGTTGAGAGTATCTGTAATAAGATCTATCCACACATCAATGTAAGGAATCTGGTATGGGTGACCAGGTTTGCCATTGATGACCCGCCAGATGTTGTAGTCTCTTGGGATGTCCATTGTTCTTTAAGATGGACAGACCATACCCAAGGTGGGCCACTCCAATTTGCAGAGGGTTCAGAGGGTCCCAGGGTTGAACTTGGCTCCATATTGAGCTACTGCCTTCTTCAATTCCTGAAACTTCTTTAGAAAACAGGCAAGGGGTGTGGTAGGACAAGAGGAGGATTGACTCATAGTAACAATAAAAAGGAGCACAGAACAGAAACTGAGCACAAATATTACGGACAGACATCCAGGTACACATACAGACATATGAATGTTGAGCCTATTCTGAGGCCCCGGGTGATGTCTAAACCGGTGGCCAGGTCACGGGAGTAGAGGCACATCTGGCAGCCCAATGGCGTCCTCTGGATCCAAAGTTACCAAAACAGAAGAGAACTGGCAGTTCCTTTGATTGAATTAATAATCTCCCATGGAGTTTCTGACCAGACTGAGGACCTACCAGGGCTGAGGAATATTCCTCAGAGACCTTCCCCTGAAGGCCTCAGTGTGGCCGGCTACAGTTTATCTCACTGGGGCCTCCATAATGAAGTGGAGCACTTCATATAAGTAACAACTTCCAGGAGAAAAATTTAATAGAACCTTCATTAATGGCCGAGGTGCACACTTTAGTAAGAGTCACACCTAAATTCTGGAGGCTGCAGTCATTATAGACTTTCTTCCCACGTGCACCAAACATTTCTGCAAGTGTCAAGAGACAGGACAGGTAGGTTTAAAGATATATGTTTCTATATAGTGTTCTAAGCAAAGCAAGCAAGCAGAGTTACAGAAGCAGATAATTGCCATTAACATCTCAGCAGGAGGGGAAGTGATTGACCTTTTCCCAGCACGAGTGGTGCCATTCCCCCATTAGGCCCACCATTCCCCCATTATGGCCAGATGGGTGTCTGGGTTTTTAATGACCACACATATTTTATAAGCTTAAGGTTCCTGTTGGGAAGAATTGGTGTGGTCTTGTTTCCTTTCCAACTGCTCCTGAGAACGATCCAAAGAAGAACGCAATATACCATGCTTTCTCCCCCAAATCTTGACTCCAAACTCAGGTGTGTAACTCAGAGAGGTGTTCCATTATTCCCATCCCCAGAGCCAGATTGTACAGATTTGGCCTGGGGGGTGGAGGGGCAGGAAGCAATCTGTAAAACTGAAAGCCCCCATTTTCTTCTCCAAAGAACTGATTACATTTACAACAGAATGGAGAAATTCAACCCTTAGGGAGCTCTCAAATGCAGTGAAATCATAGAGACCTGAGACTTAATTCATTTCATTCCTTCAGGAGGAATTGAAATAAATACTTTTACAGATGAGTAAAAACTAATAAAGTTTGTTGGCAGCAATTCACTTTAAAAGAAATGTAAAAGAATATTCAGGCAGAAAGAAAATAATCTCAGAAGGTTCAAGATTCAGGATGGACTGAAGAACAATATCTGTTAATTAAATTAATATATATGAATGTCAATTAAATGGATAAATGAATAATGATATCCGTGGCCTAGGACATCAATAAAGTGTTCAAATGCACCATAAAATAATATACAGCATAAGATGGGTAAATGGATATGTAGCAGTTTGATATCATTATGAATTCCAAAAATAGATATTAGATTATGCTTGTAAACTGGCCTGTTAATCTGGGCATGATTAAGTTATGATAAGGGAGTTGACTGAGCCAGAGTCGGTAGGGCTTTCAGCTATGTCCGTTGGTAGGTGGGTTCTCAGACATTAAAAGACATGGCAAAGGATAGAGTTGGAGTAGTTTTTGAGTTTGGATTTCTTATGAGCAACAACAGAAGTCCATGGGGTAAAGAGACCAGTGTTTTACCTGACAGTTCACAGCTGGCCTTGTGGAGAGAGGCAAAGCTTAGAGAGCCTCATAGTCTACAGCTGACCTTGTGGAGTAAACAGAGGAGATGAGCCCAGAGAGAAACTCAGCGATGAGAAGAGAGGAACTGTACACGCCTGTACCCTGACAAATGTTGGCAGCTGTCTTATTCCAAGACAGTTCCTTCCTGTGGTGAAGGAAGAAACTTATGCTTTCTAGCCTGGTAACTATAAGCTTCTACCCCAAATAAATACCCTTTATAAAGACCAACAGATTTATGGTATTTTGCAGCAGCACCCCTTTGGCTTACTAATACAGGATATAAAATGTTTAAAAATACATTATTTGGCAAGTCATTAACAAATAATAAGTGCAGATTTGGCAAGGGAAGCAAAAGTGTTATAATACACTTGGCAATCTTTAAGCAATATTAAATAGTGCATCTGATCCATATTAATAGAAAAAAATTTTGATCAAATATAGTCAGTCAAAACAAAGTGTTCAGGATTTCCATGTTTGCCATTTAGGCAATTGTTCTGGGGCCACCTTATTCGTGCATATTTGGAAGCTGCACCTTTCTTATTCTTCAGAAGAAAGAAGGTTCCATCGTTGATTTATGGGATGCTGTTTTGTCCCCATCATAAATCAAGTGCTGTACCACTGCCCCATTTCCAAGTTATGAAGTCAC
This sequence comes from Tolypeutes matacus, assembly GCA_026826555.1. Taxonomy (NCBI): domain Eukaryota; kingdom Metazoa; phylum Chordata; class Mammalia; order Cingulata; family Chlamyphoridae; genus Tolypeutes; species Tolypeutes matacus. The sequence continues at coordinate 16,278 of JAKSZT010000827.1, read as the reverse complement.
CACACTGGATGTGATGCTCATTTGAGGCAAGGGGAGCCATAATTGATAGAATTATAAAAAAGGTGATGTTGTTGAACTTCAAATATTGGATGCTTAGATGATTGATATTGGATCTTTCCTGTTTTCTAATGAATGCATTCAATGATATAAATTTCCCTCTAAGCACTGCTTTAACTGCACACCACAAACTATGAAGAAGCATAGGACATTAGAGAAGCAGAAAGAACCACATAAGAAAAGGCTTGTGAGTGAAGCTATATCCACTTCCACAACACTACAGTCTTAAGATGAAGGCAGAGAATGTAAGAAAGTTGGGAAAATAGGTTCTCTGATGGCAAGCATTGTTTCCTCAAAATAACACTTCTATGAATGTAATTTCACTTTGTAGAAATTTGCATCATGCTTACCTAAGCATGAGGGAATCTATATAAGGAAAAAAGAATGAAGAAAATGAGTTTTGCCTGTTTGCATCACATGGTAGTCCTCCCCTTTAAGTGTATGAGTGTGAAGTGTTCTTGGAAATTAAACCTCATGAGATACCTGAGAAATAATCTTTCAGAGAAAACATTTGGGTTTTCATGAATTTGGAAAAGCTAGGGACGCATCAAGGAACATGCAAGAGTAAAACACTGTGTATGTAAGGAATATTGGAAATCCTTCAGTTAGTCATTTATTCTCGTTGAGCATGAAATATTCATACATTAGTTAGTATTGTAATGAACATGGGAATGCTTCCATCTGAAACAGAATCTCATGGAATATGAGAAAATTCAAACTAGAGAGAAAGCATATGAGTTTCCTGAATGCACTCCGCTCTTACAGTCATTAATTATTCCTCATTTTAAAAGCCATACAGGGGAACAATCATAGAAATGTCATATATGTGGGAAAGTTTTCAGCCTGAGAGAAACCCAATTTATTCATAAGAAAATTCTTACTGAAGAAATATCTTATATATGTGGGAAAGCTTTAATTCAAATGTAAAATTTCATATACAAGAGATTTCCTACTGCACAGAAACTCTATGCATGTAATGCATGTTGAAAAGCCTTTAGGTACAAATCATATCTCACAGAACATGTAAAAACTCATAGTGGACAGAAACAAAATGAATGTAAAGAATGCAGAGAAGCCTTCAGCCAAGAGAAATATTTCCTTAAATATCAAAGCATTCATTCTGGACAAAACCCAATATATAAAATAAATGTGGAAAATCCTTCAACCAGGAGGATAAATTCCTTAACCATCTGAGAATACATACAGGAGAGAAAGCCTAGAAATGTGATGGACGTGGGAAAGCTTTCATTCAGAAATCTAGCCTCGTTACACACCAGAGAAGACAAAATGGAGAGAAACCCTGTATATGTAAGGAATGTAGGCAAGTCTTCAGTAGCAAGTCAAATCTCACTGACCATGAGGAAATTAATAGTGGAGGGATGTGGAATAGCCTTCAGCCAGAAGCAGTATCTCATTAAACATTACAACATTCATTGGGAGAGAAACCGGTGAATGTAATGAATATGAATCTCCAAAGAATCTCCACCTCCAGTCTGTGCAACTTGTTGCCAATTTTTTAAGGAACTGGCTGTGACTGTGCAATTCAGGATGTCTTTCTCCTGTAGGAAAAGTGCTCTTGCAGTTTGTTCTGAGATCTGTTCCTCCCACACTTTCTTCCACACCCGTGTGTGATCAATTTCTTAACACTGATTCATGCATCAGAACTCGAGATTTCTCTTAAATTGTGTAAATATTGGCCTTCCACGTATTTCAAATTATCCTGGTTGTTTTCACTGGTTCTTCAATCCATTACAATCTCGGTAAGCATTTAAAAAATTATCACTTTACTTATAATGCTGCCCATTATTGTAGCATTTTCTTTCTTTTTTCTACTGTAAGTAAAAATCAAATATTTCACAATACATAATAATATTTGTAAAGATATATATATAAATATATATGCACATATGTGCATTTACTTACATAAATGATATACATATATATTTAATTTGCTTAGATTACTTAAATATTACACAGAAATTACAGGATTTCCCTTGTTACCAACCTTCATCAACTCCCACTTCATCCTGCCCAAACATCCTTCATCGGTGTGGCACATCACCCACAAAGGATATACACATCCTGGGGCCTTGTCACCAAGCATCAATCACAGTTCACATCGTAGACCACACTCTCTCCCACACAGTTCTGCATGGTATATGCTGATGTAAAATGGCCTACATCTGTCGACAGAACACCACTCAGGACAAACCCCTAGTCCTGAAAAAGACCGTGTATTTCAATTGCCGTTTCCCTCCCTGCCCCAAAAGCATCCAGCAGTCACCGGCTTCACCTCACTCTTATACTTTCTTCCATTCCTTGAATCACGGTATGTCTACAAAAGAATTCCATTAAGTCCACTCTAGTCCATAGGGCTTCCCCCAATCATGAAGGGCCTGGGATGGTGATTTCCACTACACCTCCCAGTGAGAGAGGGCTTATATCTCATGGATGGAGTGGATGGGATTATTCTGCCTGCAGTTGCAGGCCCTCTCCAATCCCTGGGATGGCCATTGCCCATCATCGTCTCCTCACCAGATGACTTGGATGTGTACTTTGAGCTGTTGGGTAGGAGTTGCAGCTCCACTGAGATTCCAGGCACAGCTGACACATAGTTAGGCCAAAGGATCCAGTCTCTGGAAGTACACTTGTAAAGTACAGCATCATATAGAGGTTAGAATAGAAGGGACTGATGGATCATGTGCAGGGAGGACTTATTTGAGTCCAACTCTATCACTCTCAGGAGCACAGATTCCAAAGTAGAGCCCTCTAATAAGACATCAAGCTCTGGGGCCATCCCCACTTAGGTATGACCTGTGTGTCTCTAGAGCCCTCAGTAGCCCCTCTGTGTGGGGTGATATCCACTTTGGTGTTCTATGAGATTCTACTGAGGTGTGCATAAGCGTTACCTCTGGGATAACCAAAATAGAACCCACTGATAAGGCATCAGTCTCTGGGGCTATCCCCCCTTATATAGGACCAGGGTGTCTCCGGAGCTCTCAGGAACCCCAATGAATGGGGTGATAGGCACTTAGATGTTCTATGAGCTCCTACTGAGGTGTGCATAAGAGTTACCTCTGGGATGACCTCCCAACTCTCTTTGAAGTCTCTTAGCCACATGAGCCCAATTCTCTTTACCTTTTGCACATTTATTTAAGGCCTTTTTCCAATCATGTTTCCAGTTCGTACTTGGTATTTATCCCTCGATTGCAGGAAAGCTCATCCCCGGGAGTCATGTCCCATGTTAGAGGGGAGGTAATGCATTCATATGCTGAGTTTGGCTTAGAGAGAGGCCGTATTTGAGCAACAAAGAACCTCTCAGGTCGCAACCCTTAGGCACCCCATAACAGTAGGTTAAGTTTGATTTACAGGAGCAAAGACTCATGAGATTAGTCATCAATAACAAGAATCCATCAGTGGGCCATCCTCTTTTGCCAGACACTGCTCCTGCATTCAGAGGACTGTTGCTGCTCCCTTGGAGAATGTGGCAGATCTCTCCAGGTTGGGAATTCAGATTCCCTCATTTATTGAGTGATTGTCTACACACCATGAACATGCTCCATCCCTTGATCATTTGAACAATTTTATGTATCTTTCATGTATATTCAGATGAACTTACTCCCATAAATTCCCCATCCCATACAATCCCTACCAATGATCCTCTGCAGCTCCCATTGTAACCCTTCTGTGATCTAAAACTTCTTTGGATATGAAGCCCATATAATAACCAAATACAATAAATAGGAAAAAGTAATAATAATTATAAGCTTAAATGCAAGGGATAAGTACAAGGAAACTTAGAAGAAAAAAACACTAAACTTATAATAAAATATAATTAGCAGATTGGGCCATTCAAAAAAATGAAAAAAAAACCTCCTTTTTTAAAAAAATTGTTCCTTTTTCCTTTTATCATGGTATTATCAGATGTCCAGTGTAATTGCTCTAAATGTGGTAAACCAGGAGATATGAAAAAGGATTGCCAAGCCAAAACTAGTGTAAGTGCTCTATTTAGTGGCAATAATAATTCAATACCAAGTTGCATGTGTCTGAAATGCCAAAAAGGGTTACACTTTGCCAAAGAATGCCATTCTAAATAGCATAAAAATGGTAGTCTCTTTAATCAGTCGGGCAACTTTGAAGCGGGCCTTGCTCAAGGCCCTCAGACAAACAATATGAGCACATTTCCCAGCCTTGCTCAAATTTACCTAGTCAGCAAAAGAGCAGTTCACTCCAGCCTGTAACAGAAATTAAGGCAGTTACCAAAAGCTGTACAGCTTTCCATCCTTCCTCACCTGAAATTAAGTTTATTAGTCATTCACTGAGTATACCCAAAATTAAGAACAGGAATTAAAAGGCTTACCACTGTAATCTGAACTTTTAGCATAAGTGTACTCCTAAAGAGTAGTAATCCAAAATATACATGTAAAATATCTGTATAAAATGCTTAATTAGAGCTTAACTGTATTTAGGTTGTTTAAATTGTCCTGGATCATTGCTGATTATGAACAAAAGTGATTCAAAGAAAAAGCTTATATATTACAAGTAACACAGATTCCAGAAAACTTCTTAAAAACAGTAAAATCAAAGATGTGAAATGATGGAGGGCTTGAAGACAGCCTTACCAAAGGAGTGAAACTTATGGATCAAATTAGTAAGGTTTATGTTTCTGTTAGTGTGTCATAATACTTTTGTCTTTGTCTGTTCAGTGTCAGTGTATATTTTGATACCTCTGGATGATAATATTAAATTGAAAAATGAAGATTACTATGAGAGCTCTATTCAAATGGCCAAAAATTAAATAAGTGCTTATATTAATATATAAATATGGAAATTAGTTTAAAATAATAAAAAGTTTTTTACTCAAATTAAATCATTATTCTAACAACTTTGTTTAATATTAATGGTAATTACATGTTGTCAGAAGTTTGCTTGGAAGTAGTTTCCAAAATCATTGTGGTAACTTAAATATGGAATGTATATAGAATGTGATTTTATTATTAAAGAAAAGAAAGTCATTTTATCCTAAGATAAAATAACTAGTTATTAAAACAAAGTAAAATGTGGGACTAAACATGAATAAATATAAAAGTGCAAAAGGCTTGTGCAAAAGGAATTTCTATGGTCAAAGCTAAGTAAAATTTAAGCAGTCTATCTATAAAAATTTAAAAGATTTAATGTCAAACACAGTAATAATAGAAAGTTAAAGTGTTATTTTTTCTCAAAATTTATCAAGTCAGTAGTCTGTTTTAGTAAAAGTTTACAAAGGTTTCTCCTCAAAAATCAGTTTGCAATAAAGAAGTCTGTTTATCAAAATGGCTTGTTCTACTTTAAACTTATCCTTTCCATGAAGAAACAGGTATTATCACTTTTAAAAATAACACAGTGTTTGAACTTGCTTTCTCAAAGTGAAATCCTGAAAGATAGCTTTAATTTCAAACTGTCACAAATAATTTGGTCTTTTACCTAAAAAAAGTAAAATAATGAAAATAGTTAAATTCATGTGATGTCAGTTGAATGAAGTATTTAAAAATGTTGAAATACTAAAGATTAGACCGAAATAAATGAAATTGAGAACAGAATAACAATAGAGAAAATGAACAAAACCAAAAGCTCATTCTTTGGGAAGATCAATAAAATTGACAAACCCCTTGCTAGACTAACAAAGAAAAAAAGAGCGAAGATGCAAATAAACACAATCAGAAATGAAAGGGTGGAAATAACAAATGATCTCACAGAAATAAAAAGAATCAGAAGAGGATATTATGAAAAATTATATGCCAACAAACTAGACAACCTAGATGAAATGGACAAACTTCTAGAAACACATAACCAACCTGCACTGAAGCTACAAGAAATACAAGAACTTAACAACCAATCACAATTAAGGAGAATGAAGGAAAATCCAGGACCAGATGGCTTCACAGGTGAATTCTATCAAGCAATTCAAAAAGAATTAACCCCAATGCTGTTTATATTCTTCCAAAAAATTGAAGAGGAGGGAAAATTACTCAACACCTTTTATGAAGCCAACACCACCCTAATACCAAAGCCAGAGAAAGATTCCACAAGAAAAGCATGTTACAGACCAATCTCTCTAAAGACCATAGATGCAAAAATTCTCAACAAAATACTTGCAAATCGAATCCAACAGCATATCATAAGACTTATACATCACGACCAAGTGGGATTTATTCCTCCTATGCAAGGCTGATTCCACATAAGAAAATCAATCAATGTAATACACCAAATTAACAAATTGAAAGAAAAAAAAACCACATGATCATCTCAATAGATGCAAAAAAGTCTTTCGACAAAATCCAACAACACTTTTGGATAAAAATATTTCAAAAGATAGGAATAAAAGGGAAATTCCTCAATATGATAAAAGGCATATATAAAAAATCCACAGCCAACATCATACTCAATGGAGAAAGGTTGAAAGCATTCCCTCTAAGATCAGGAGCATGACAAGGATGCCCACTGCCACCACTGTTATTCAATAGTGTACTAGAAGTTCTAGCTAGTGCAATTGGACAAGACAAAAAAATTAAAGGCATCCAAATAAGGAAGGAGGAAGTAAAATTCTCACTGTTTGCAGATGACATGATCCTGTAATTGGAAAATCCTGAAGTATCCATGACAAAGCTACTTAAACTAATAGATGAGTTCAGCAAAGTGGCAAGATACAAGATCAACATGCAAAAATCACTAATGTTTTTGTACACTACTACTGAACAACCTGACAAGGAAATCAGGAGGAAAATTCCATTTTCAATAGCAACAAAAGACTTAAATACCTAGGAGTTAATTCAACCAAAGAAGTACAGGACCTATATGCAGAAAACTACAAAACAATGCTGAAAGAAATGATAAAAGACCTAAATAAATGGAAAGACATTCCCTGTTCATGGATTGGAAGAATAAATATCGTGAAGATGTCAGTCTTGCCTAAACTGATTTACAGATTCCATGAAATACCAATCAAATTCTCAACAGCTTACTTTACAGAATTAGAGAAGGCAATTATCAAATTCCTCTGGAACGGTTAGTGCACCTGAATTGCCAAAAGCATTCTAAAAAAGAAGAGCAATTTCGGAGGAATTTCACTGCCTGACCATGAAACATATTACAAAGCTACAGTGGTCAAAACAGCATGGTACTGGCATAAAGATAGACATTTCGATCAGTGGAATAGAATTGAGAACCCAGAAATATACCCTCACCTATATAGTCAACTGGTTTTTCACAAACCTACCAAGCCCACATTAATGGGAAAAAAAACTGTCTCTTCAACAAATGGTGTTGGGAGAACTGGATATCTATAACCAAAAAATGAAAGAGCACCCCTATTTCACCCCCTATACAAGAATCAACTCAAAATGGATCAAAGATCTAAATATAGAAGCCAGGACCATAAAATTATTAGGAGAAAATGTAAGGAAACATCTTCAAGACCTTGTAGTAGGTGGTGGTTCCTTGAACCTTACACCCAAAGCACGTGCAACAAAATAAAAAATAGATAATGGGGACCTCCTCAAAACTAAACACTTTTGCACCTCACAGGACTTTGTCAGAAAGGTGAAAAGCAGTCAACTCAATGGGAAATAATATTTGGAAATCACATATCTGATATGGGTTTAATATCCAGGATATATAAGGAGATGTTACAACTCAACAACAAAAAGACAAATGCCCCAATTAAAAAATGGACAAAAGACTTGAATAAACATTTCTCCAAAGAAGAAATACAAATGGCAAAAAAGCACATGAGGAAATGCTCAACATCACTCATGATTAGGGAAATGCACATCAAAACTACAATGAGATATCATTTTACATCCACCAGAATGGCCACTATTAAAAGTACAGATAACTACAAGTGTTGGAGAGGATGTGGAGAGTTAGGAACACTTCTTCACAGTTGGTGGGAGCGCAGAATGATATACCCACTCTGGAGGACTGTTTGGAAGTTCCCAATGAAGTTGAATATAGACTTGCCTGTGACCCTGCCATACCACTCCTGGGTATATACCCAGAGGAACTGAGATCAGTGACACGAACAGACATCTGCACAATGATGTTCATATCAAAATTATTCACCATTGCCACAATTTGGAAACAACCCAGGTGTCCATCAACAGATGAATGGATAAACAAACGGTGGTCTATTCACATGATGGAATATTATGTAGCTGTAAGAAGAAATGAAGGTGTAAAGCATATGGCAACATGGAAAAACCTGGAGGACATAATGTTGGGTGAAGCAAGCCAGACACGAAAGGACAAATACTGTATGAATGCATTACTATGAACCAAATATATTGTGTAACATCTTGTTTGTTCCAAAATATATATATATATATGTATCCATTACATTTATTTGAGAAATGTATATATTTATTCATCTGTGTTTACTTTTTAGTTCTTAATGGTTTATATTTTCAATTATTAAATGTTCAAATAAAGTTTCAAAAAAAATAAAAATAAATAAACACGACAACAACAACAAGAAAAACCTAATAAGTTTGCTAGCAGCAACTCACTTTAAAAGAAAAGTAAAAGAATATTCTTCAGGCAGAAAGAAAATAATCTCAAGTTTCAAGTTTCAGGATGGATTGAAGAACAATATCTGCTAATTAAATTCGTATATCTAAAAGACTATTGAATGGATAAATTAATAATGATATCTGTGGCCTAGGACATCAATTAAGTGTTAAAATACACCATAAATTAATATGTAGCATAAGATGGGTAAATGGATATGTAGCAGTTTGATATCGTTATGAATTCCAAAAATAGATATTGAATTATGCTTGTAAACTGGTTTGTTAATCTGGGCATGATTAAGTTATTATAAGGGCTTTGACTGGGCCACAGTCAGTAGAGAGTTGAGCCCCTCCCCTTGGTGGGTGGGGTATCAAACATAAAAAGACATGCAAAGGACAGAACTGCAGTAGTTTTGATGTTGGTGTTCTAATGAGCAAGGACAGAAGTCCCCAGGGAAAAGAGACAAGTCATTCACCTGACAGTTCACAGATGGCCTTGTGGTGAGAGGCAAGGCTTAGAGAACCTCATGGTCTACAGCTGATCTTGTGGAGGAAACAGAGGAGCTGAATCTAGAGAGAAATGCAGCCCTGCAAAGAGAGGAAACCAAGAAGCCTGAACCCTTGCAAATGTCGGCAGCTGTCTTGCTCCAAGATGGGGTAACTGACTTTGGTGAAGGAAGAAACTTATGCTTTATGGCTTGGTAACTATAAGCTTCTACACCAAATAAATACCCTTTGTAAAGACCCAGAGATATCTGGTATTTTGCATTAGCACACCTTTGGCTGTGTAAGGCAGGATATAAAATGTCTTGAAATATTTTATTTGGCCAGTCAATAATAAATAATATGTGCAAATTTTGAAAGGCAAGCAAAACTGATATAAATTCCCTGGTAAACTTTAAAGAATATTAAATAGTGCATCTCATCCAAATAAATAGAAGAAAAAAATTCAACAAAAATAATCAGTCCTAAACAAAATATTCAGGATTTCATGCACTGACATGTTAGCTTTGGTCTGGGGCGACCTTACTCATGCATCTTTGGAAGCTGCACTTTTCTTCTTCTTCAGAAGCCTGAAGGTTCCAGGGTTGATTTCTGTGTTGTTGTTTTGTCCCCATGATAAATCAAGTGTTGTATCACATCCCCATTTCCTAGTTATGAAGTCACCAAACTGGATGTGATGCTCCTTTGAAGCAAGAAGAACCATGAATGATAGAAAAAATTAAAAGGAGATATTGTTGCGCTTCCCAAATTGGACGCTTAGATGGTTGATATTGGATCTTTCGTCTTTTCTAATGAACACATTCAATGCTATAAATTTCACTCTCAGCACTACTTTTTCTGCACCTCACAAACTATGAAGAAGCATAGGACATAAAGAAGCATAAAGAACCACATAACAAAATGCTTGTGATTGAAGCTATATCCAGTTCCACAAAGTACAGACTAAAGATGAAGGCAGATTATGTCAGAAAGTTGGGAACGTATTTTCTCTGCATGCAAGCATTGTTTCCTCAATATAACACTTCTATGAATGGAGCTACACTTTAAAGAATTTGCATCATGCTTACCTACGCATGAGTTTATCTAGGTAAGGAGAAAAGAATGAAGGCAATGACTTTTACCAGTTTGTGCCACATGGTAGTCCTCCCCTTTAAGGGTAATGAGTGTGAAGTTTTCTTAGAAATTCAAACTCATGTGATACCTGAGAAGTAATCCTTCAGAGAAACCGTTTGGGATTTCATGAATTTGGGAAAGCTAGAATCACATCAAAGAAGCATGCAGGAGTAAAACCCTGTGTATGAAAGGAATATTGGCAATTCTTCAGCCAGGTATTAAATCTCATTGAGCATGAATTATTCATACATTAGTTAGTATCATAATGAACATGGGAATGCTTCCATCTGAAATAAAACCTCATGGAATATGAGAAAATTCAAACTAGAGAGAAACCATATGAGTGTCCTGAATATAGTCGGCTCTTTACAGTCATTTTTACTCTTCATTTTAAAAGTCATACAGTGGAACAAGCATAGAAATGTAATACATCTGGGAAAATTTTCAACCTAACAGAAAACCTCTTTATTCATCAGAAAATTCTTACCAAATAGAAATCATATATAGGTGGGAAAGCATTAATTCAAATGTCAAATCTCAGATACAAGAGAATTCCAACTGCAAAGAAAGCCTATGCAAATATGACATGTAAATGCCTTTAGGTACAAATCAAATCTTCCAGAACATGAAAAAACACATAATAGACAGAAACAAAATTAATGTAAAGAATGCAGAAAATCCTACAGCCAAAAGCATCAGTTCATTAAACATCAGAGCATTCATTTCTGAGAAAAACCCTATATATGCAATGAATGTGGAAAAAAATTCAACCAGAAGGAAAACTTCATTAACAATCTGAGAATATATACTGGAGAGATTACCTATGAATGTGATGGATGTGGGAAAGTTCTCATTCAGAAATCAAGCTTCATTACACACCAGAGAAGGCAAACTGGATAGAAACCCTATATAGGTAAGGAATGTAGGAAAGCCTTCAGTAGCAAATCAAATCTCACTGAGCATGAGAATATTCATAGAGATGGGAAACCCTAACCATGTAAGGAATGTGGGTTAGCCAGATTCCGTATCTCATTAAACATTACAACATTCATACTGGAGAGAAACCCTGTAAATATAATGAATGTGTATCTCCAAAGAATCTCCACTTCCAGTCTGTGCAACTTGTTGCCAATCTTTTAAGGAAGCAGATGTGACTGTGCAATTCAGAATGTCTTCTCCTCTTGGAAAAGTGCACTTGCATTTGTTCAGAGATCTGGCCTCCCACATCTTCTTCCACACTCATCTGTGTTTAATTTGTAACCACTCATTTATGCATCAGAACTCGAGATTTCTCTTAATTTATATAAAGATGGGGTTTCCACTTATTTCAAATTATCCTGGTTATTTTCACACATTCTTCAATCCATTAAATTCTCGGTAAGCATTGAAAAAATTACCATTTAAAAAATAATGTTTCGCATTTTTGTAGCATTTTCTTATTAAGCACCCCAACTATTGATTTTTTTTTTCAATTTTTTCACCTGATTCTGATGTGGATTCAAGTTTAACAACCACTGAACTACAGTGGCCTGCTTTCAACTTAACTCCAATTTTTCTTGTAATTTAAATCAGAAATGATCCTTTCATAATTAATGATATATTCCTAAACTCAAATATATTAAGTTAGAAATTTTATTTATATTCTTAACCTATACTCCAATATTTTTCTCATATGTGATAGGGTGTGGGATGGATGAAACTAGAGAATGCATGTATTTGCAAACAGAAAAATTGTACCCAAATAATCTGCCAATGCAGGTAATTCTGAGGAAGGAGGAATGGGGGTTGTAGCTAGAGAAGGAATTTGGCTGTGTGCCATAACAGACATAAAATATTTTTATATTTTTGAGTAGATAATTTGGTTATAATTTAAATGAAATTATGAAAATAGTACACAATGAAATCATACAAAGTAGTTGATTTGAACATATTAATTTGTATCTGCAACATTACTGGGGTGGCACTTTCCCTCACTTTAGAAATACTCTCCCCCATAAAGGAAAAGTGCCCACTCCCCTTTGCCCCCTCCCCAGCTGACTGAGTGGTTGGAGACCTCAATCAGCAAGAGTGAGCACAGAGCACGAGGAGCATAGACACGACGATGTGATGTCCACACTGCTCTCTACACGTGTATGGTTAGAGGGCTGTTAGCACCACAGGAGAAGACTGACTTCCTGCTGCTTACTCCTAAGTGAAGACTGGCTAGAGTGACTCACATCAGTAACTGACACTGTGAGTGCTGAGCATGGCTTTCTCCTTGTCCTCCTTTGTGGATCAAGAACCTATGACGATGGTTTTCATTGGGGCTCTGAGAGTTTGGTTCCCAAACAGGACATTCCTGGCTTGGAGGACCTGCAGTGAATATGTGTTAGAGTCCTCCTTCTCCAGTTGTTCAAGTGCTTCTTCCCATCCAACCTCTCCATTGTCTTCTGGGATTGAAGAGGTCTGCATCATTTTCAACACTGTTAAAAACGTGTTGAAATTTTGATATTTAATTAGCCTGAGAAATATCTGGCATCGGCACCCTCTGAGGTTTTCTGCAAACATGAAACCATCTCACAACCTCACTTCTCTTCTTGCCAGCCATATGCCCAAGGACTTTCTGGGATTCCTGGACTATTTTTTAGGGTCACTGGCCTAATGTTGCTCATTCTGGTGATGTTATTTGTGTAGCCAATGCTTTAATGTGTATTTTGATATTTCCTTCCTGACACCAATATGGTTCATCTTGGATTGCTCTTTCTTTAGCTGCCCCAAGATTGGAGAAGGTGAATGTAGAACTGGAAACAGGACACCTGAGTCTATGCCTGAGACCCAAAAGTGATACAGTAAGAACAGCCTCCTCAGAGGGTCAATGCTGGAGGCCAAGGGAAGGAGGGAAGGGCAATAGGAGCAGGAGCAGGGAGTCTCCTCTCTGTGCCCTGACACCTGTGTTGTACCAGACCCGAGGTCCCACGCTTTTATCAGTCCCTGCCCACCTCCCAAACCCTGCCTGAGACAGGTACATCATAGTGGGGTATCTATGATTTTATACAAGTCACCAAACAATGTAATTCCCCTGCCTGACTCCCTGTCTTGCAGGCCTTGCTGGCCAATTGCACTTCCCCCTCCATCTTACCAGTACTCAATCCTGCTTAGTCTGGAGACACACAAAGTTTACAGGTGAATTCACTGGACAGCAGGATAACACTGCCATTTGGGAACAGGGTAGCTCTCCAAACCTGTATCCCTAGCACTTTGAGTTTCCCAAGTGCTTCCAATGCAAAATACCAGAAATAGGTTGGCTTTTATTGGAATTTATTAGGGTTAAAGCTTACAGTTCTGAGGCTGTGAAAATATCCAAATCAAGGCATCATCAAAAACGGTGTCTTAACAAGGGTCAGCTGCTGCTGAACTCCTCCCAAGGTAAAATGTTCGACCTCCCTGTCTGTCTCTGCCTTCCCCTTCAAACTCATTTTGTCCCTGAGCTCAGCAGTGGGCCATTAGACATAATTGTTCACAGCTATCCCTTTTCCTCTGGCCTGGATGTCTTCAGATTCAAGCTGCTCCATGACTGCAGCCTCTGGCCTCTCCCTCTGCCTCTCAGGTTATGTCTTCTCCCCAGCTGTAAGATATACTGGAGACCTCTCCCACATGGCAGCACTCTTTGTGTGTTCCTCATGTGTAGGACTTCCGCCAAAGAATTGGGGTCCATCCTGGTGCCTGAAAACTAATCAGGGGTCCTTAACTAAACTAAAGCATTCCAACAAAAAGTGACCTAATCAAAAGGACCCTTATCTGAATCTAACCAAATTGTCCTACATAGAAAAGGCTTACACACAGAGCAATGGATTCGTAAGAACATACTTTTCCGTAGCCAACACAAGACTCAAACAAGGGCATTAAACCAGGGCCCATGGATCAGGAGAGATCTTCTATGTCTGGGAGAAATATGAACTCATAAAGTAGTGGCTGTACTTTGGGTGTGGGCATCATTGAGCAAACTGGGGTGCTGACCACCATTGCACTGTGAAGTGGAACACTTCATATAAACAACAACTCCTATGAGAAAAATTTAATGGAAACTTTATTAATGTCTGGGATGTGCTCTTTAGGAAGAGTCACGCCTAAAATCTGGAGGATGCAGCCTTTATAGAATTTCTTCCCGTGCATACCCAATATTCCTGCATGTGCCAAGAGACAGGATTGGTAGGTTTATACACATACATTTTTATATAAGTTTCTGAGCAAAGCAAGCAAGCAGAATTACAGAAGTGGATATTTGCCATTAGCATCTCAGCTGGGGGGTTTGTGATTGAACTTTTCCCAGCACGAGTTGGTGCCATTCCAACATTAGGTCTGCCATTCCCCAATTAGGCCTGGGTGGGTTTCTGGGTTTTTAACGACCACACATATTTTATAAGCTTGGGTTTCCTGCTGGGGAGAATTGGTGTGGTCTTGTTTCCTTTTCATTACCTGCTCCTGTAATGGCATTAATCAAACCATTTACTATGCGTCAGTAGCAAAAGGTGTGTAGTGAGAGTGTAGCACCATTAGTTTTACTGCATGTATTCTTTTTTGAATATAGGAAGTGAGACAGTTAATGAAATAATGGCCCACTAGAAATCCTAGCATAATGAGGACAAGTGGACTTGCAGGAGTAGTGATTAAGGTAGTTAGTCATGGAGGCCATGAATACAGGCTTTTGTACCAGTTTGTACTTTTTTTTCTGAGTTCTTCTCATTCCTGTAGCCTCTTTCCGACTAATGAGAGGCTTTCCTTTATCACTCCTGAGTGGTTAGCATAAAAACAGCAGGTTTCGCCTATGGCCATACATTGTCCTCCCTCTTTTAAAAATAATAGATCTAACCCACAACTATTTTGCAGAAGCATTTTGGCCAGAGAGGATAAGGAATTTTCGAGATGACTAACTGATTTTTCTAACATTTTTAGGTCTAAGTCAACTTGAGTGGATAAGGTGTTAAAATTTTCTTTACAGTGATCATGGCTGCCATTCCCAAGGCTGCTGAACCCCAGACCCCTAGGCTGATCATTGACAACAAGGGGGTTCTGGGGGGTTTTTGCTTAGGTGTCCTTAAGGGTCCCGGTTTTCTTTTGGGTAGATTTACCGGTTCTGGGTTAAGGACAATATCCCAGTTGGGGCCCACTGGATTGGGTGCAGGGGTTTTTAGAATACCCTGTGGGATTGTATACTCAGCTCCAGGATCTTGACCAACATATAGTCTGAGGCCCCATGTTTTGCCTCCTACCCAGATATTATTGATACAGATGTGAATGGGGTTTCCGGAACCTATGGTTGGGTTCTGAGGCTTTGCTCCCCTGAAGAGGCTGATCGCAGTATTTCTGGAACTCCATGGGGCCAAGGTTTCACAAGCCCATTGAGCACAGTGGTACTGTCCTCGAGTATGGCATTCTCGGGTCCCCTCTGCAGGGCAGGTATAGTGTATGGAGGCCAAGGAAGCCTGTGTAGCCTGTGCAAGCCCGTGAAGTACAGGAACACTCTGATGTCTGTGAGAATGTAGAGGCCTGTGGAATCCATGGAGCTGATGGTGGCCATGGAGACTGTGAAACCCGTGGAAGTTTGTGGAGTCAGTGCAGGCCTAAGGAACCAGTTGAGTACATAGTGTCTGTTCATTACTGGGGAGGCAGGGGAGCCCATGAAGGCCTGTGCTGCTTCTGCATTCCCACGCACCCTGTTGAGTCTTTGAAACTCTTGTAGACCATGTAGGCTGAACACGCTCTTGGAACCTTTGGAGTACATGGAGCCCGTGGGGGCTGTGGATTCTGTGCATCCTGTTGAGCCTGTGCATATCCATGGAGAGTGTTGAGCACATGGAGCCCATGTAGCCAGTGGAGTCTGTGGAGACTGTGGAGCCTGTGCATATCTCTGGAGCCTGTGGAGTACGTCGAGCCCATGGAGCCTGTCGAGACCATGCAGCCCAAAAAAACCTGTGTAGCCTATGCAGGCCCCTAGAGGCCATTGACATTTGTGGAGCATGTGCTACCTGTACAGACAGTAGAATCCATGGAGACTCTGGAGGCTGTGTAGGCCAGAGAA
>JAKSZT010000825.1:0-33827 GCA_026826555.1 Tolypeutes matacus | reverse complement strand
TTTGTACCTAAAGGCTTTTCAACATGCATTACATGCATAGAGTTTCTGTGCAGTAGGAAATCTCTTGTATATGAAATTTTACATTTGAATTAAAGCTTTCCCACATATATAAGATATTTCTTCAGTAAGAATTTTCTTATGAATAAATTGGGTTTCTCTCAGGCTGAAAACTTTCCCACATATATGACATTTCTATGATTGTTCCCCTGTATGGCTTTTAAAATGAGGAATAATTAATGACTGTAAGAGCGGAGTGCATTCAGGAAACTCATATGCTTTCTCTCTAGTTTGAATTTTCTCATATTCCATGAGATTCTGTTTCAGATGGAAGCATTCCCATGTTCATTACAATACTAACTAATGTATGAATATTTCATGCTCAACGAGAATAAATGACTAACTGAAGGATTTCCAATATTCCTTACATACACAGTGTTTTACTCTTGCATGTTCCTTGATGCGTCCCTAGCTTTTCCAAATTCATGAAAACCCAAATGTTTTCTCTGAAAGATTATTTCTCAGGTATCTCATGAGGTTTAATTTCCAAGAACACTTCACACTCATACACTTAAAGGGGAGGACTACCATGTGATGCAAACAGGCAAAACTCATTTTCTTCATTCTTTTTTCCTTATATAGATTCCCTCATGCTTAGGTAAGCATGATGCAAATTTCTACAAAGTGAAATTACATTCATAGAAGTGTTATTTTGAGGAAACAATGCTTGCCATCAGAGAACCTATTTTCCCAACTTTCTTACATTCTCTGCCTTCATCTTAAGACTGTAGTGTTGTGGAAGTGGATATAGCTTCACTCACAAGCCTTTTCTTATGTGGTTCTTTCTGCTTCTCTAATGTCCTATGCTTCTTCATAGTTTGTGGTGTGCAGTTAAAGCAGTGCTTAGAGGGAAATTTATATCATTGAATGCATTCATTAGAAAACAGGAAAGATCCAATATCAATCATCTAAGCATCCAATATTTGAAGTTCAACAACATCACCTTTTTTATAATTCTATCAATTATGGCTCCCCTTGCCTCAAATGAGCATCACATCCAGTGTGGTGACTTCATAACTTGGAAATGGGGCAGTGGTACAGCACTTGATTTATGATGGGGACAAAACAGCATCCCATAAATCAACGATGGAACCTTCTTTCTTCTGAAGAATAAGAAAGGTGCAGCTTCCAAATATGCACGAATAAGGTGGCCCCAGAACAATTGCCTAAATGGCAAACATGGAAATCCTGAACACTTTGTTTTGACTGACTATATTTGATCAAAATTTTTTTCTATTAATATGGATCAGATGCACTATTTAATATTGCTTAAAGATTGCCAAGTGTATTAAAACACTTTTGCTTCCCTTGCCAAATCTGCACTTATTATTTGTTAATGACTTGCCAAATAATGTATTTTTAAACATTTTATATCCTGTATTAGTAAGCCAAAGGGGTGCTGCTGCAAAATACCATAAATCTGTTGGTCTTTATAAAGGGTATTTATTTGGGGTAGAAGCTTATAGTTACCAGGCTAGAAAGCATAAGTTTCTTCCTTCACCACAGGAAGGAACTGTCTTGGAATAAGACAGCTGCCAACATTTGTCAGGGTACAGGCGTGTACAGTTCCTCTCTTCTCATCGCTGAGTTTCTCTCTGGGCTCATCTCCTCTGTTTACTCCACAAGGTCAGCTGTAGACTATGAGGCTCTCTAAGCTTTGCCTCTCTCCACAAGGCCAGCTGTGAACTGTCAGGTAAAACACTGGTCTCTTTACCCCATGGACTTCTGTTGTTGCTCATAAGAAATCCAAACTCAAAAACTACTCCAACTCTATCCTTTGCCATGTCTTTTAATGTCTGAGAACCCACCTACCAACGGACATAGCTGAAAGCCCTACCGACTCTGGCTCAGTCAACTCCCTTATCATAACTTAATCATGCCCAGATTAACAGGCCAGTTTACAAGCATAATCTAATATCTATTTTTGGAATTCATAATGATATCAAACTGCTACATATCCATTTACCCATCTTATGCTGTATATTATTTTATGGTGCATTTGAACACTTTATTGATGTCCTAGGCCACGGATATCATTATTCATTTATCCATTTAATTGACATTCATATATATTAATTTAATTAACAGATATTGTTCTTCAGTCCATCCTGAATCTTGAACCTTCTGAGATTATTTTCTTTCTGCCTGAATATTCTTTTACATTTCTTTTAAAGTGAATTGCTGCCAACAAACTTTATTAGTTTTTACTCATCTGTAAAAGTATTTATTTCAATTCCTCCTGAAGGAATGAAATGAATTAAGTCTCAGGTCTCTATGATTTCACTGCATTTGAGAGCTCCCTAAGGGTTGAATTTCTCCATTCTGTTGTAAATGTAATCAGTTCTTTGGAGAAGAAAATGGGGGCTTTCAGTTTTACAGATTGCTTCCTGCCCCTCCACCCCCCCAGGCCAAATCTGTACAATCTGGCTCTGGGGATGGGAATAATGGAACACCTCTCTGAGTTACACACCTGAGTTTGGAGTCAAGATTTGGGGGAGAAAGCATGGTATATTGCGTTCTTCTTTGGATCGTTCTCAGGAGCAGTTGGAAAGGAAACAAGACCACACCAATTCTTCCCAACAGGAACCTTAAGCTTATAAAATATGTGTGGTCATTAAAAACCCAGACACCCATCTGGCCATAATGGGGGAATGGTGGGCCTAATGGGGGAATGGCACCACTCGTGCTGGGAAAAGGTCAATCACTTCCCCTCCTGCTGAGATGTTAATGGCAATTATCTGCTTCTGTAACTCTGCTTGCTTGCTTTGCTTAGAACACTATATAGAAACATATATCTTTAAACCTACCTGTACTGTCTCTTGACACTTGCAGAAATGTTTGGTGCACGTGGGAAGAAAGTCTATAATGACTGCAGCCTCCAGAATTTAGGTGTGACTCTTACTAAAGTGTGCACCTCGGCCATTAATGAAGGTTCTATTAAATTTTTCTCCTGGAAGTTGTTACTTATATGAAGTGCTCCACTTCATTATGGAGGCCCCAGTGAGATAAACTGTAGCCGGCCACACTGAGGCCTTCAGGGGAAGATCTCTGAGGAATATTCCTCAGCCCTGGTAGGTCCTCAGTCTGGTCAGAAACTCCATGGGAGATTATTAATTCAATCAAAGGAACTGCCAGTTCTCTTCTGTTTTGGTAACTTTGGATCCAGAGGACGCCATTGGGCTGCCAGATGTGCCTCTACTCCCGTGACCTGGCCACCGGTTTAGACATCACCCGGGGCCTCAGAATAGGCTCAACATTCATATGTCTGTATGTGTACCTGGATGTCTGTCCGTAATATTTGTGCTCAGTTTCTGTTCTGTGCTCCTTTTTATTGTTACTATGAGTCAATCCTCCTCTTGTCCTACCACACCCCTTGCCTGTTTTCTAAAGAAGTTTCAGGAATTGAAGAAGGCAGTAGCTCAATATGGAGCCAAGTTCAACCCTGGGACCCTCTGAACCCTCTGCAAATTGGAGTGGCCCACCTTGGGTATGGTCTGTCCATCTTAAAGAACAATGGACATCCCAAGAGACTACAACATCTGGCGGGTCATCAATGGCAAACCTGGTCACCCATACCAGATTCCTTACATTGATGTGTGGATAGATCTTATTACAGATACTCTCAACAAACTAAAAATTTGTCTTGCAGGACAAAAACACCAGGCCCAGCCAAAGCCCCAATTTCCGTTGAAAGCCCTTGTTAATAACCCCAGTCCTTCGGTCCTACAAATGCTTCTGATGAACTAGCCCCTTACCTCCCCACCCCCCAATCTACCTCTCATCCCCCTCAAATGGCTCCCTCCCCATCTACTCCTCGTCTCTCTCTGAACCAATCGTCTACAGACAGCCTATACACTCCACAACCCACACCCACTGATACTTCTCTAACCAGCTCCCCCCATGGCTTAATTTCTCTCCTAGAAGCTATCTTTTTCATCCATAATCCCATCTGGGATGACTGTCAGCAACTGATACAGGTCATATTCATTTCGGAGAGAGATAGTATTCAGAGGGAGGCTGTAAACACCATCATGGTTCGAGACAGTGAACCCACTACTGAACCTACCCAAATAGAAACTGTGTTCCCCTCTACCAGACCAGACTGGAATTACAACCAGGATCAGGTAAGGAGGATCTTAAATGGGATCATCAGACTCTCCTACGTGGCCTTAAATCTGCTGCCAGAAAGCCAACGAATCTTTCTAAAGTGAGTGAAACTCCCCAATGCCCTAATGAGTCACCCTCTGCCTTTCTTGAGTGTCTAATGAAGGCCTATAGAAATTAAACCCCTATAAACCCCGAGGCACCTGAAAATCATAGGGCTATAAATATAGCATTTGTATCACAGTCAGCTCCTGGTATATGAAAGAAATTGCATAGGCTTGAGGGGTTTGATGGGAAGCTATTATCTTAACTAATCGAGGTATCAGAGAAAATGTATAATAGGGAGGATGATGATACTCTAAAAATGAAGAAGGTGGCATAGGTCCTGCTGAGCACAATGGTGACAGAATGTGCTAGGGCCTCTTCCTCCCATGGATTCTCTGGGAACCAGAGAAAGCCAAGGCAAGGTAGACCATGATGGCAAAGGGACCACTGCATTACTGCAAAGAAAAGGGACACTGGAAAAATGAATGCCCCCAATGCTGCCAGACCCAGGCCCAGCCCTGTGGTAGCTAGACTGATGTGGCCAGGGTTCTCCAGGCCCCTGGGAGCCCGTGGTGAAACTAACAGTTGGGGGCTGCCCTGTTAACTTCCTGGTCAATACGGGGGCTACATACTCTGCCCTAAAATTGGCCTCTGGTCCCTTTAAAGCTGAACATACTCTGGTTCAAGGGGCTCCTGAGAAGATACATTGTTATACCTGGACCACCACCCAGACCATTAATCTTGGATCTGGGACCATCACCCACTCATTCCTCATTATGCCCAACTGTTCCTACCCCCTGCTGGAATGGGACTTTCTACAAAAATTGAAAGCAACCATCTCCATCTGGGATGGTGAGATGACATTAAAGTTCAGCGCTCAGCCCCAGATCCTCCTTGTAACCTGACCTTTCTTGGAAGAATATCTCCTAACAGGCCTCAAGTAACCACCAGCAGCTAATTGTTTCTGCAAGAATTCCAGCTCCTGGTTCTGGGAGTCTGGGCTGAGGAACCGCCCCCCCCTCAGACTGGCCCAGCATCAGGCCCCATGGTAGTGAAAGAACACAAACAGCCACAAAACCAGGACTGGAAGTGAAAAATCCATCTGCCATCTACACGATGCAGGTATTCCTCTTCCTTGCCAGTCCCCGTGGAACACCCCCTTACTTCCTGTGCAAATGCCGTGGAGCAGAGACTATCAGCCAGTATAGGATTTTAGAGAAGTAAATAAGAGTGTTGAAACAATAAACCCTAGCGTCCCTAACCCATACATGCTTCTAAGCCAGCTCCCTCTGGTACATACTACCTACACTATCCTGGATTTAAATGACAAATTCTTTTCTATACCTTTGGCACCAGTTAGCCAGCACATTTTTGCCTTTGAAGACCCTCATCCCGGGGGATTTGGGCAGCTGACATGGACATGGATTCCTCAAGGATTCAAAAACTCCCCCACCTTTTTTGGAGAGGCTCTGGGGCAAGATTTGTCCCCCCTCAGAGAGCAGCATCCAGGTATTACCCTACCTCAGTATGTAGATGACCTCCTTCCAGACACACTGGACTCAGACTCTTGCAAAGTGGCAACTCTCAGCCTACTCAAAGCCTTAGCAGAAATGTGATATCATGTATCTGACAAAAAGGCTCAGCTCTGCTCCTACTCTGTACCATACCTTGGATACATCTTAGAAAAAGGGGAGCAGGAACTTTACAAAACAGGATACAAGCTGTATTGTGCATCACTGAGCCAACCTTAAAATGACAGGTACATGAATTTCTTGGCATGGTGGGGTATTGAAAACTGTGGATCTCCAGATTCACAGGAATTGCTAAGGCCCTTTACGCTGCCATGGTGGGCAAGGGAAGTGACTTGTTGTGGACCAACAAGCAACAGGAAGCTTTTACTTGCCTGAAGACAGGTCTGGTGAGTGCCCCCACCCTTGGGTTACCTGACATGTCCAAACCCTTTCATCTATTTGTGGATGAAAGTCATGGGGTTGGCAAAGGAGTATTAACCCTGTCCATTGGGCCTTGGCACCGACCAGTAGTGTACCTCTCAAAAAACCTGGACTATGTAGCTGCCAGATGGCCCAACTGCCTATGAGCCATCACAGCCACTGCCCGTTTAGTTAAGGAAGCCTGTAATTTAACCTTTGGCCAAAATCTGGTGGTAACAGCCCACATTTGGTTGAAGCCCTCCTCCACAGTCTGCTGGATATCTAATGCCAGAATCACGCAATATCAAATGTTATTATTGAACCCACCCTGTGTGGTATTCACACAAAAGAGGCATTAAATCTGGCCACCCTGCTCCCTGACTCTAGTGCCCCCCACAGTTTCCCACGACTCCTTACACTTGCTTGAAACCTTGATGTGGCTACACCCAGACTTCACCTATGTGCCATTGCAGGATGCTTCCCATAATCTCTACATAGATGGAGGCAGTTATGTTTAGGATGGAATCTGTTACACGGGAGAAGCTGTGGTAGAGCAACCCAAAACTATCTGGGCTCAATTTTACGCCATGGCACCTCCGCCCAATGGACAGAACTAATATCCCTGACTCAGGCCTTAAGATGGGGAAAGACCAAACTGTCCATATTTACACAGACATGCGCTATGCCTTTGCTACATCCCATGTACTCAGTGCACTGTACCAAGATCGAGTATTCTTAATATCTGGAAGAAAAGAGATTAAAAATGGAGGTGAAGTCCTAGAATTATTAGAAGTCATTTGGTTCACTGACCAAGTTGCCATTGTTCACTGCAATGGACATCATAAGGGAAACTCCCCGCAGGCAGAAGGCTAGCAGATGAAGTCACATGGGCCACCACCTTCCTACTGCTCAACCCTGTGCAAATGCTCCCAACAAACCCTAGCGAGTATCTCCCAGTTCTATGCAGCTCCCCAGAAGACATCAGGCAGGGGGAAGGTCTAGGAGCTAAAATTTCCCCAGAAGGTTGGTTAGTCCTGCCCGATGGCAGGACATATCAACTCGAAGCAGTGGGAAGGCAATTAGTCAAAATGCTGCATGACACCACACATATGGGCAGCACTAAATTAATAGAACTAATAAAAAGAGACTTTTATTTCCAAGGTTTGTCTAAAATCAGCAAAAACTTCACATGAAGATGTGAAGTCTGTGCCAGAGTAAATCAAAGAGGAGGTGCTCAAGCTCCAGTGGGAACTAGGTTCCCAGGGATGGAACCAGAGGAGCACTAGGTGTTAGGTTTTACTGAAATAAAGTTGGGAAATATGGGTATAGGTATCTCCTGGTGCTGGTAGATACGTTTTCGGGATGGGTGGAAGCCTACCCGAATAAAAATGAAAGAGCCACAGTAGTAGTAAAGAAGCTGATAGCACAAATCATTCTAAGAATTGGGCTTCTTCTTAGAATAGTGTCAGTAACAGTCCAGCTTTCA
Source organism: Tolypeutes matacus (assembly GCA_026826555.1). Taxonomy (NCBI): domain Eukaryota; kingdom Metazoa; phylum Chordata; class Mammalia; order Cingulata; family Chlamyphoridae; genus Tolypeutes; species Tolypeutes matacus. The sequence continues at coordinate 26,204 of JAKSZT010000825.1, read as the reverse complement.
TAGCTCAGGTGACTCAACAATTGGCTAAAGCCCTGGGTATAAATTGGAAACTGCACTGTGCATTTCAGCCCCAAAGTTCAGGAAAGGTTGAAAGGATGAACCACACCTTGAAAGAAACCCTAACCAAGTTGGTTCTGGAGTCTGGTGAAAACTGGGTGAGTCTCCTACACTTTGCCCTCCTTAAGACCAGATGTAGCCCCTATGTGTAGGACATTATGCCCTATGAAATATTATTTGGCAGACCCCCAACCCTGTTACCCAAGTTGGGGTTGGGAAAAATACCTGTATATGAGAGCCAATATCTTTTCTCTATTCTAAAGGAACTGGACTTGGATTAAGAAAATGGTCAATCGAATGGTCCAAGAAGCCCATCCCCCTCGTCCATGTTCCAAACCTCCTTTATTTCAGGTGCAGCGCGGGAATCTAGTCTGGGTATGAAAGCTCCAAGCTGGAAAAGTCAAACCATGTTGGACTGCTCCAAATGTGGTGATCCTCACAGTGCCCATGGCAGTAAATGTCATGGGGAATAGACAATGGATACATGCGTCAGGGCTAAAAGTCATCAGAACTGGTACGGTGGACTCAGAGGCAAAAAAGTGGACAGTCACCAAAATAGAAGAACCCATAAAGATCAAGATTCCCTGAACGAGTTAAGACTAAGGGTGGGGAAGAGGGAGAGATATGGCAACAGCCTGGAAAATGAGTTTGCTGCCCCTGTTGGTAATTAGCGTGTGCATCAATAGTTTTTGTTTAACCTCCTATAACTGGAGTATTATAAGGACAAGGGACAGAACGGTTCTAAATGTCACTCAAACTACTGGGAAAAGTCCCATCCTCTCTTTTGACCTGTGTGACCTCCTTCGGGAGAATTGGAACAACCTAGACATTGAGCCAGATGGACCTCCTGCAGGTCACGGATGTGGAGATGAATATTTAAAAAGAGGACTAACCCAGGCCAAGCTCTATGCCTGCCCCACAGATGGTCCCCCAGAATGCCATACTCACGGGCAGTACCACTGTGCCCAATGGGCTTGTGAAACCCTAGCCCCACGGATTTCCAGAGGTACTGCCATCAGCCTCTTCAGGGGAGCACAGCCCCAGAACCCAACCATAGGTTCCAGTAAACCCATTCATATCCATATTAACAATGGGTTCAACAATGCCTGGGAAAGGAAGCAAAACATGGGCTCAGAATATATGTAGTTGGTCAAGACCCCAGAGCTGAGTTTACCATCCTATGGGGTATTCTAAAACCCGTTCCACCCAATCTGGTGGGCCCCAACTGGGACTTTCTTCTTAACCCAGAACTGGTAATTCCACCCAAAAGAAAACCAGGGCCCTTACGGTCCCTCAAGCAAACCCCCCCCAGAACATCCTTGTTGTCATTGTTGTCCTCTGTCTTACCTTTCTTAAATGAGAGCCAGCCAAATGCCACCAATGATTGCTGGCTCTGCCTAAATCCCTAACCCCCATATTAAATTGGAATAGGAGAAGATGGAAGCACTATCCCCTATAAATCACTGTATGTTTAAAAGATATTAGGGAGCGGCTGTGGCTCAATCAGTAGGGCTCCCGTTTACCATATGGGAGGCCCCGGGTTCGGTTCCTGGGGCCTCCTGGTGAAGGCAAGCCCGCCCGCACGGCGTGGTTAGCTGACCCAGCGAGCACAAGCAGCAAGGGAGGGAGAAATGAATAAATAAATAAAATCTTAAAAAAAAAATAGATATCAGTAGAGATTCGGGAGGTCATCCCAGAGTTAATACTTACGCACACCTCAGTAGGAGCTCATAGAATATGAAAGTGCACATCACCCCACACAGAGGGGCTCCAGAGAGCTCTGGAGACACCCAAGTCCTATATAAGAGGGGATAACCCCAGAGAATGGTGCCTTATCAGTGGCCACTATTTTGGAATCTGTGCTCTTGAGAGCGACAGAATTGGACTCAAATAAGTCCTCCCTGCACATGGTTCATCAGTCCCTTCTATTCAAACCTATATGTGATGCTGGAGTTTTTAGGTATACTTCCAGAGACTGGAGCCTCTGGCCTTCCTATGTGCCAGGTGTGCGTGGAATCTCAGTGGAGCTGCAACACCTACCTTACAGCTCAAAGGACTCATCCAAGTCACCTGGTGAGGAGACAATGATGGGCATCAGACATCCCAGGGAATGGAGAGGGCCTGCATCTGCAGGCAGGGTCATCCCACCCACCATATCCGTGGGATATAAGCCCGCTCTCACTTGGAGGTGGAGTGGTCATCACCATCCCTGTCCACTCAGGATTGGGAGAAGAACTATGGACTAGAGTGGACTTGATGGTATTCTGTTGTACATATATGGTGATTCTAGCAATGGAAGAAATTATAACAGTTAGGTGGAGCCAGTGGCCACTGGACACTTTGGGGGCAGGGAGCGGATGTGCAGTTGAAATACAGGGGCTTTTTAGGGATTTCGAGGTTGTCCTGAGTGCCGTTGTGGCAATGGATATAGGCCATTTTGAATCAGCACACACCACTTGGAACTCTGTGGGAGAGGGTGTGGTCTACGATGTGAACTGTGGTCTATTGTTGATGGCAAGGCCCCAGGATGTGTAAGTCCATTGAGGGTGAGGGGCCACACTTGTGGGAGATGTTTGTGTGGGATGTGGGGGGATGCTTGGGAGATGGGGAACATGGGAATCCTGGTAGGTTCTGAGTAATATTTTAGGTAATCTAAGCACCTCTTAAAAAAATAAAATAAAATAAAATATATATATATATAACATTTTGTAAGCAAATTCACATATATGCATATATATTTATATATCATTTTATCAATATTGGGATGTATTCTGAAAATTTTGATTTTTACCCACAATAAAAAATAAATTAATTAAAAAAAAAAACAAGTCCAAGCTGACCTGTACAGTGAAAAAAAAAAAAAGATATCAGCAAATGAGAGCCAAAGGTTATGTAAGTGGGGTCATGAGACAATAATAACTCGGGGGACTTACAAGGTTACAGCACCTGTTTCATCCACTCCTCAAGCAAAATCAATGCAAACTTCCTAGGCCCCCACTGTTCATCAGTTGTTTTCTCTGAAGAAACTGATGAATCCTATTATTGGAAAGTCCCCAATGGCACCTGGTTTGCCTGTACCCAAGAAATCACCCTTTGTCTCTACCCCCGAACCTTGTCACAATCTAAGACGGAAAAAGACCCAGTCATTTGCATCCTGGTGCATATCATCCCACATGAATACTGATATTCAGGTGAAGGAAGCTGAGAGCATTTTAGAACTATGAGTTGCTTTAAATGAATTCCTATTCTCATTCCCATTAGGTTGGGCTTGGGATGGGGTGGGCAGCAGCCTAGGGAATGGCAGCCATGATTAGTGGTTAAGAAAATTTTAACACCTTATCCACTCAAGTTGACTTAGGCCTAAAATAGTTAGAAAAATCAGTTAGTCATCTCGAAAATTCCTTATCTACTTTGGCCAAAATGGTTCTGCAAATTAGGCGTGGGTTAGATCTATTATTCTTAAAACAGGGAGGACTGTGTATAGCCCTCAGTGAAACCTGCTGTTTCTATGCTAAGCACTCAGAAGTGATAAAGGAAATCTTCTCAGTAGTCAGAAAGAGGCCACAAGAATGAGAAGAACTCAGAACAAAAGGTACAAACTTGTATGAAAGCCTGTATTCGTGGTCTCCATGGCTAACAACCTGCAATCGCACTTGTCCTCATTATGCTGGGATTTCTAGTGGGCCCTCTTTTCATTAACTTTCTCACTTACTATATTCAAAAAAGAATACAGGCAGTAAAACTAATGGTGCTACACTCTCAATACACGCCTCTTTCTACTGATGCACAGTCAATGGTTTGACTAATGCCATTACAGGAGTAGGGAATGAAGGAAACAAGACCACACCAATTCTCCCCAGCAGGAACCCCAAGCTTATAAAATATGTGTGGTCATTAAAAACCCGGACATCCATCCAGACATAGTGGGGAAATGGCAGGCCTCATGATGGAATGGTGCCACTCATGCTGTGAAAAGTTAAATCACTACCCCCCCACTGAGATGCTAATGGGAAATATCCACTTTTGTAACTCTGCTTGCGTGCTTTCCTCAGAAACCTATATAGAAATATATGTGTTTAAACATACCAATCCTGTCTCTTGCCACGCTCAGGAAAGTTTGGCGCGCACGGGAAGAAAGTCTATAAAGGCTTCAGTCTCCATATTTTAGGTGTGATTCTTACTAAAGAGTACGCCCCGGCCGTTAATAAAGTTTCCATTAAATTTTTCTCCTGGGAATTGTTATTTATACGAAGTGTTCCACTTCACAGTGCACAGTGGTCAGCACACCATTTTGCTCAATGATTGCCAAACCCAAAGTACAGCCACTGCTTTATGAGTTCCCATTTCTTCCAGACTAAGGAGATCCCTCCTGATCCCTGTGCCATGGTTTAAAACCCTCCTTTGAGTCTTGTGTGGACCCTGGAAAAGTATGTTCTTACTAACCCATTGCTTGGTGTGTAAGCCTTTTCTATGTAGGACATTTTTGTTAGATTCAGATAAGGGACCCTTCAATTAGCTCACATTTTGTCAGAATACTTTAGTTTAGTTGAGGGCCTCAGATTAGATTTCAGGCACCAGGATGGACCCCAATCATTGTGCAGAAGTCCTACATACAAGGAACACACAAAGAAAGAGTGCTGCCATGTGGAAGAAGGCTCCAGGATCTCCTACAGCTATGGAGAGACACAGAAACCCTGAGAGGCTGAGGGAGAGGCCTGAGGCTGCAGTCATGGAGCAGCTTGAATCTGAAGACATCCAGGCCAGAAGATAAGGGAGACGTGTGAACAATTGTTTCTGATGGTGCAATGCTGAGCTCAGGGACAAAGTGAGTTTGAAGGAGAAGGCAGAGAGAGACAGGTAGGCTGAACATTTTAACTAGGGAGGAGTCCAGCAGAAGCCGACCCTTGTTAAGACACCATTTTTGATGATGCCTTGATTTGGACATTTGCACAGCCTCAGAAATGTAAGCTTCAACCCTAATAAATTCTAATAAAATCAAAGTATTTCTGGTATTTTGCATTGGCAGTGCTTGGCCGAGTCAAAGAGCTAGGGACACAGGATTGGAGAGCTGCCCTGTTTCCAAAGGCAGTGTTATCCTGCTGTCAAGTGAATCCACCTGTAAACTGTGGGTGTCTCCAGACTAAACAGGATTGAGTACTGGTAAGATGGAGGATGAAGTGCTCTTGGCCAGCAAGTTCTGCAAGACAGGGAGTCAGGCAGGGGTTTCACATTGTTTGGTGAAATGTATAAAGTCAAGGATATCCCACTATGATGTACCTGGCTCAGGAAGTGGTTGGGGGATGGGCACTGGCAGATAAAATCATGAGACCTGGAGTCTGGTACAGCAGAGGAGTCAGGGCACAGAGAAGAGACTTCCTACTCCTGCTCCTTTTGCCCTTCCCTCCTTCCCTTGGCATCCAACTTTGACCCTCTGAGGAGGCTGTTCTTACTGTACCACTTCTGGGTCTCAGGCACAGACTCAGGTGTCCTATTTCCAGTCCTACATTCAACTTCTCCAATCTTGGGGGAGCTAAAGAAACTGCAATGCCAAGATGAACCATGTTGGTGTCAGGATGGAAATGTCAAAATTCATATTACAGCATTGGCTACACCAATTACATCACCAGAATGAGCAACAATAAGCCAGTGACCTTAAAAAATTGTACAGAAATCCCAGAAGATCCTGGGACATATGGCTGACAAGAATTGAAGTGTGGTTGTGAGAAGGTGTAATGTTCGCAGAAAACCTCAGAGGGTGCCGATGCCAGACATTTCTCAAAATAAGTTAATATTAAATTTTCAACACATTTTTAACAGTGTTGAAAATGATGCAAACTTCTTCAATCCCAGAAGAGAACAGAGGGGTTGGATGGGAAGAAGCTGATGAACAACTGAAGAAAAAAACTGTAACATGTGTTCACTGCAGGTCCCTGAAGCCAGAGAGGGAATGTCCTGTTTGGGAACAAAGCTGTGAGTGCCCCAATAAAAACCATCATCATAGGTTCTGATTGGCAAAGGAGGACAGGGAGACAGCATTGCTCAGGACTCACAGCCTCAGTTAGGTTTGTGACTTACTCCAGCCTTTCTTCACTGGGGAGTAAGAAATAGGAAGTCTGTTTTCTCCTGTGGTGCTAACAGCCTTCTAACAAGACACATGTAGGGATCAGGGTGGATTTCACACAGTCACATCCATGTTCTTCATCTCCATGCTCACCCTTGCTGAGGCAGGCGTCCAGACGTCCTGGCAGCTGGGCAGGGGTTCGAGGAGAGTGAGTACTTTTCCTTTATGGGAGACTGTATTTTCAAATGGTGAGGGGTAGTGCCCCCCACATAATGTTGCAGATACAAAACAATATCTTCAAATCAACCACTTTATATGATTTCATTGTATACTATTTTCATAATTTCTTTTAAATTATAACTAAATTATCCTTGCAAAGAGTATAAAAATAATTTGTGTCTGTTATTACAAACAGCAAAACTCCTTCTCTAGCCTCAAACCCCATTCCTCCTTCGTCAGAATTATCTGCATTGGCACATAGTTTTGGGTACACATTTCTGTTTGTAAATACATGAATTCTCTAGTATCACCCATCCCAAACACTATCTCATTTGACAAAATTATTGGAGTGCAACTTAAGAATATAAATAAATTTTCTAAATTCTTAAAATACTTAAGAATAGAAGCATATCATCTAATTATGAAAGGTTGATTTCTAATTTAAAATAATAAGGAAAATTTGAAGGAAGTAGAAAGCAGGCCTCTGTAGTTCAGTGGCTGTTAAACTTGAATCCACATCAGAATCTTATATTCTCTGCCTACATCCTAAGACTGTACTATTGTGGATGTGAATATAGCTTCACTCACAAGACTTTTGTTATGTGGTTCTTTCTGTTTCTTAAAGTTCTATGATTCTTCAGAGTTTGTGAGGTGCAGCAGAAGCAGTGCTCAGAAAGATATTTATAACATTGAATGCATTCATTAGAAAAGAGGAAAGATCCAATATCAATCATCTAAGTGTACAATTTGGGAAGCACAACAATATCTCCTTTTTATTTGTTCTATCATTCACGGCTGTTCTTGCTTCAAATGAGTATCACATCCAGATTGCGGACTTCATAACTGGAAATGCAGAAGAGATAAAGCACTTGATTTTTAATGGGGACAAAACAATACCCCATAAGTCAACCCTGGATCTTCAGGCTTCTGAAGGATAAGAAAAGTTCTGCTTCAAAAGATGCACAAGAAATGTGGCCCAGAATAAAAGCCAAAATGGCAACCAAGGAAGTCCTGAATACTTTGTTTGAGACCATTTTTGTTCAACTTTTTTTTTTCTATTTATTCAGATGAGATGCAGTATTTTATATTCCTTAAAATTTAGTGGGGAAATTCTAACACTTTAGCTTGCCTTTCCAAATCTGCACTTATTATTTGTTATTGACTTGCTATAAATGTATTTTAAAACATTTTATATCTTGTGTTAGTCAGCCATAGGAGTGCTGATGCAAAATACCAGAAATCTGTTGGTGTTTATAAAGGGTATTTATTTGGGGTAGAACCTTACAGTTACCAGGCCAAAAAGCATAAGTTTCTTCCTTCACCAAAGTCTGTTAACTCATCTTGGAGCAAGACAGCTTCAACATTTGCCATTGTTCAGGCTTCCTGGGTTTCTCTATTCCCAGGGCTCTGTTCCTCTCTAGGCTCTGCTCTTCGGTTTCCTCCACAATGTCACCTGTAAACTATGAGGCACTCTAAGCTTTGTCTCTTTCCAGAAGGCCAGCTGTGAACTGTCAAGTGAATGGCTTGTCTCTTTTTGCGGGGCTTTCTGTCCTTGCACATCAGAACTCCAACATGAAAAACTACTCCAGCTCTGTCCTTTTCCATGTTTTTTTATGTTTGGGACACCAGCCACCAATGGGTGGGACTCAATGCCCTACCAACTGTGCCCCAGTACATGCCCTTCCCTTAACTTAATCATGCCCTGTTTAACAGACCAGTTTACAAGCATAATCCAATATCTATTTTTGGAATTCATAATGATATCCAACTGCTACATATCCATTGACACATATTATGCTTTATATTATTTTGTGGTGTATCTTAACACTTTATTGAAGTCCTAGGCCACGGATAACATTATTACATTACTCATTCAATTGTCATTTAGATATATGAATTTAATTAACAGATATTGTTCTCCCATCCTTCCTGAATCTTGAATCTTCTGAGACTATTTTCTTTCTGCCTGAAGAATATTCTTTACATTTCTTTTAAAGTGAGTTGTTGCTAGCAAACTTTATTATTTTTCCTCATCTATAATAGAATTTATTCCTGAAGGATTGTGATAAATTAAATCTCAGTCACTCTATGATCTCCACTGCTTTTGAGAGCAATATTAGGGTGTAATTTCTCCATTCTGTTGTAAATGTCATCAGTTCTTTGGAGAAGAAATTTGGGGCTTTTGGTTTTACAGCCTTCTACCTCCTCACCCACCCGACAGGCAAAATCTGTGTGCTCTGCCTCTGGGGATGGGAATAATGGCACACCTCTCTGAGTTACACACCTGATTTTGGAGCTAAGATTTGGTGAATAAAGCACAGTATGTTGAATTCTTCTTGGACCCATTCTAGGGGCCAGTGCAATGGAGCTCAGCAACCCATTTTGCTCAATGATGGCCACACCCAAAATACAGCCACTGCTTCATGAGTTCACATTTCTCCCAGATTTAGGAGACCCCTCCTGATCCCTGTGCCCTGGATTAATGTCCTCGTTTGTGTCTTGTGTGGACCTCAGAATGTACATTCTTACTAACCAATTGCTGTTTCTGTAAGCCTTTTGTATGTACAATATTTTGGTTAGATTCAGGTAAGGAAACTTTTTATTAGATCCCTTTTTTAAGATTTCTTTAGTTTAGTTAAGGACTCATTAGATTTCAGGCCCCAGGATGGATCCTAATCATTGTGCTGAAGCCCTACATACATGGAACACACAGACAAACAGTGCTGCCACATATACCCTGTCATGTGGGAAAGGGTTCCAGGATCTCATAGAACTGTGGAGAAGCACAGAATGCCTGAGAGGCTAAGGGAGATGCCAAAGGCTGGAATCATGGAGCAGCTTGAAGATGAATACATCCAGGCAAGAAGAGAAGGGAGATGTGTGAGCAATTGTGTCTGATGGCCCACAGCTGAGCTCAGGGAAAAAGTGAGTTTGGAGGAGAAGGCAGAGAGAGACAGGCAGGCCAAACATTTTATCTTGGCTGGAGTCCAGGAGCAATCGACCTATGTTAATATAGCATTTTTGATGGTGCCTTGATTTGGACATTTTCACAGCCTCAGAACTGTAAGCTTTAACCCTAATAAATTTCAATAGAAGCCAACCTGTTTCTGGTATTTTGAAATGGCAACACTTGGCAAACTCAAACAGCTGGGGATACAGTGTTGGAGAGGGGCCCTGTTCCCAAATGGCTGTGTGATGCTGCTGCTCAGGTAATTCACATGTAAACTCTGGATATCTTCAGAGTAGGTGGGAATCAGTACCGGAAAGATGCAGCGGGGGGAAGTCTCTTGGCCAGGAAAGCCTACAAGACAGGGAGTAAGGCAGGGGTGTCACATGGTTTGGGTCCAAGTCTAAAGTACAGATGCCCCAATATGATGTACCTTCCAAAGACAGGGGTTGTCCAGGTGGGCAGGGGCTTATCAAATCATGGGTGCTGGGGTTTGGTATAGCAGAGCAGTCAGGGCACAAAGAGGAGACTTTCTGCTCCAGCTCCTTTTGCACTTTGCTTCTTCCCTTGTCCTCCAGATTTGACCCTCTGCAGAGGCTGCTCTTACTGTACCCATCCTGGATCTCAGGCACAGACTCAGGTCTCCTGATTCCAGTTCTACCTTCATCTTCCCCAATTTTGGGACAGCTAAAGAAAGTGCAATGGCAAGATGGAAACCTGTTGTTGTCAGGAAGGAAATGTCAAAAATCAAATTACATCATTGGCTACAGCAATAACATCACCAGAATCAGCAACATTAGACCAGTGACCCAAGTGAATACTACAGGAATCCCAGAAAGTCTTGGGACCTAGGGCAGGCAAGAAGAGAAGTGAGGTTGTGAGATAATGCCATGTTTGCAGAAAACCTCAGAGGGTGCAGATGCCAGATATTTCTCATAATAATTAAATATAAAATATTCAACGCATTTTGAACTGAGTTGAAAATGTTCCAGACATCTTCAATCCCAGGAGAGAATGGAGGGGATGAATGGGAAGAAACCGATGAACACCTTAAGAAGCTGGAATTTAACACGGGTTCATTGTAGTTCACCCAAGCCAGAGAGGGAGTGTCCTGTTTGGGAACCAACTCACAGAGCCCCAATGAAAACCATCATCATAGGTTCTTGATCTGCAAAGGAGAAAAGGGAGAAAGCCCTTCTCAACACTCACAGTCTCATTAGTGATGTGAGTCACTCTAGCGTGTCTTCACTGGTGAGAAAGCAGCAGTAAGTCCGTCTTCTACTTTGGTGCTTATAGCCTTCTAACCAGACACGTGTAGAGAGGAATGTGGCCTTCACATGTTCGCGTCCATGCTCCTCGTACTCCGTGCTCACTCTTGGTGTGGAGGTGTATACCTGTCCAGGCAGCTGGGGAGAGGGTCGAGGGGAGTGTGTACTTTTCCATTATAGGGTCTCTTTTAGCAAAGGGAGAGGGTTCCCCTCACCCCAGTAATGTTGCAGATACAAATCAATATATTCAAACCAACCACTTTGTTTGATTTCATTGTGTACTATTTTTGTAATTTCATTTAAATTATAACGAAATTATTTGTGCAAAGAGTATAAAATTTATTTATGTCTCTTATGACACACAGTCAAATGCCTTCTCTAACCTCAACCCCCATTTCTCCTTCTTCAGAACTATCTGCATTGACAGATTCATTCCGGTACACATTTCTGTTTGTTAATACATGCATTCTCTGGTTTCATTCATCCCACACCTTATCACATATGAGAAATATATTGGAGTACAGGTTAAGAATATAAATAAAATTTCTAACTTCTTAAACTAGTTGTGATTAGAAGTATATTGTCTAATTATGAAAGGATGATTTCTGATTTAAAATTACAAGGAAAATTGGAGTTAAGTAGAAAGAAGGCCACTGTACTTCAATGGATGTTAAAATTGATCCACATAAAAATTAGGTGAAGAAACTCAAAAAAATATCAATTGTTGGGGTGCCTTATAAGAAAATGCTAAAAAAATGGGAAACATTAGTTTTAAAATGGTAATTTTTTAAATGCTTACACAGAATGTAATGGATTGAAGAACCAGTGAAAACAACCAGAATAATTTGAAATAAGTGGAAAGCCATCTTTATATAAATTAAGAAAAATCTCAGTTTCTGATTCATCACTTAGTGGAAACAAATTGAACACACATGAGTGTGGAATAAGATGTGGGAGTAGCAGATCTCAGAACAAACTGCAAGTGCACTTTTCCAAGAGGAGAAAGACATCCTAAATTGCACAGTCACAGCCACAGCCAGTTCCTTAAAACATTGGCAACAAGTTGCACAGACTGGAGGTGGAGATACTTTGGAGATTCACATTCATTCCATTCACAAGGTTTCTCTCCAGTATGAATGTTGTAATGTTTAATGAGATACTGCCTCTGGCTGAAGGCTATTCCACATTCCTTCCATATATATGGTTTGCCTCCATTATAAATTTTCTCATGGTCATTGTGATTTGATTTGCTACTGAAGGCTTTCGTTCATTCCTTACATATATAGGGTTTCTCTCCAGTTTGTCTTCTCTGGTGTGTAATGAGGCTTGATACCTGAATTAAAGCTTTCCCACATCCATCACATTCATAGGGTTTCTCTCCAGTATGTATTCTCAGATGGTTAATGAGGTTTTCCTTCTGTTTGAAGGTTTTCCCACATTGATTGCATATATAGGGTTTTTCTCCAGAATGAAGGCTCTGATGTCTAATGAACTGTTGCTTTTGGCAGAAGGCTTTTCTGCATTCTTTGCATTAATTTTTTTTAAAAATTATTTTTATTGTGGGTAAAAATCAAAATTCTCACAATACATACAAACATTTGCAAAATGATATATATAAATTGTCTATGCATATTTTCATGTTCTGTGAGATATGATTTTTACCTAAAGGCTTTTTCACATGCCTTATATGCATAAGGTTTCTTTGCAGTAGGAAATCTCTTGTATCTCAGATTTGACATATGAATTAAAGCTTTCCCCACCTATATATGATTTCTTTTCAGTAAGAATTTCCTGATGAATAATGAGGTTTTATTCAGGTTGAAAGTTTTCCCACAAGTATTATATTTCTATGCTTGTTCCCCTGTATGATTTTTAAAATGAAGAGTTAAAATTAACTGTAAAGAGCAGACTACATTCAGGACACTCATATGGTTTCTCTATAGTTTGAATTTTCTATATTCCATTCGGTTTTGTTTCAGATGGAAGCTTTCACATGTTCATTACAATACTAACTAATGTATGAATATTTCATGCTCAATGAGATTTAATGCCTGGATGAAGGATTTCCAATATTCCTTTTATACATAGGGTTTTACTCCTGTATGTTTCTTTGATGTGACTCCAGCTTTCCCAAATTCATTAAATCCCAAATGGTTTCTCTGAAGGTTTAATTCTCAGGTATCTCTTGAGGTTGAATTTACAAGAAAACTTCACACTCATTACACTTAAAAGGGAGGACTATCATGTGGTGCAAACTGGTAAAACTCATTTCTTTCATTCTTTTCTCCTTACATAGAATCCCTCATGCTTAAGTAAGCATGATGCAAATTCCTTTGAAGTGAAGTTACATTCATAGAAGTGTTATATTGAGGAACAATTCTTGCAGTCAGAGAAAATATTTTCCCAACGTTCTTACATTCTCTGCCTTCATCTTAAGTCTGTAGTGTTGTGGAAGTGGATATAACTTCACTCACAAGCCTTTTGTAATGTGGTTGTCTATGCTTCTTAATGTCTTATGCTTCTTCATAGTTTGCGAGGTGTAGCAAAAGAGTGCTTAGAGGGAAATTTATAGCATTGAATGTTTTCATTAGAAGATAGGAAAGATCCAATATCAATCATCTAAGCATCCAATTTGGGAACTGCAACAATATCTCCTATTTATTTGATCTATCTTTCATGGTTCTTCTTGCTTCAAATGAGCATCCCATCTAGTTTGGTGACTTCATAACGAGGAAATTGGGAAGTGATACAGCACTTGATTTACCATGGGGACAAAACCCAGGACATAAATCTACCCTGGAAACTTCAGGCTTCTAAAGGATAAGAAAGGTGCACCTTCCAAAGGTGCATGAGTAAGATGACCCCAGAACATAGGCCAACATGGCAACCCAGGATATCCTGAACACTTTGTTTTGGACTGATTTTTTTTGTTCAATTATTTTTCTTCTATTTATTTGGATGAGATGTACTATTTAATATTCTTTGAAATTTACTGGGGAAATTATATCTCTTTTGCTTGCCTTTCCCAATCTGCACTTATTATTTATTATTGACTGGCCAAATAACTTATTTTAAAACATTTTATATCCTGCATTAGTCAGCCAAAGGTGTGCTTATGTAAAATACCAGAAATATCTGGGTCATGTTAAAAGGTATTTATTTGGGGTAGAAGCTTACAGTTACCATGCCATAAAGCATATGTTTATTTCTACCCCAAAATCTGTTACCCCATTTTGGAGCAAGACAGCTGCCAAAACTTGCCAAGTTTCAGGCTCCTTGGATTCCTCACTTCCCAGGGCTGCATTTCTCTCTGGGCTCAGCTCCTCTGTTTCCTCCACAAGGTCAGCTGTAGACTGTGAAGCTCTCTAAGCGTTGCCTCTCACCACAAGTTCATCTGTGAACTGTCAGTTGCATGCCTTTTCTCTTTTCCCTGGGGCCTCCTGTCTTTGTGCTTTAGATCTCCAACATAATAACTACTCCTGTTCTGTACTCTTCCATGTCTTTTTATGTTTGAGAATCCACCTGCAAATGCGGGGTTCAACACCCTACTGACTGTGGCACAGTCTATGCCCTTATCATAACTTAATCATGTCCAGATTAACAGACCAGTTTACAAGCATAATCCAATATCTATATTTGGAATTCATAATGATATAAAATTGCAATATATCCATTTACCCATCTTATGTTACGTAATATTTTATGGTGTATTTTAACACTTTATTGATGCCCTAGGCCACGGATATCATTATTACTTTATCCATTCAATACTCATTTAGATATATGTATTTAATTAACAGATATTGTTCTTCAATCCATCCTGAACCTTGAATATTCTGAGATTATTTTCTTTTTGCCTGAAAATATTATTTTAAGTTTCTTTTAAAGTGTGTTACTGCTAGCAAACTAATCAATTTATTTTTTGTTGTTGATCTGTTTATTTTTTTATATTTTTGAAACTTTATTTGTACATTTAATAATTGAAAATATAAACAATTAAAAACTAAAAAGAAAACACAGATGAATAAATATGTACATTTCTCAATTAACAGTAAAGGATGCATATAAATTTCTTCGTTTTGGATCAATCAAGATGGTACACAATATATTTGGTTCATAGTAATGCATTCATACACTATTTGTCCTTTTGTGTCAGGCTTGCTTCCCTCAACATAATGTCCTCCAGGTTCATCCATGTTGCAAAATGTTTTATGACTTCATTTCTTCTTACAGCTGCATAATATTCCATCATGTGTATAGACCACGATTTGTTTATCCATTCCTCTGTTGATGGACACCTGGGTTGTTTCCAACTTTTGGCGATGGTGAATTATGTTGCTATGAACATGAGTGTGCAGATGTCTGTTCGTGTCACTGCTCTCAGTTCTTCTGGGCATATACCCAGTAGTGGTATTGCAGGGTCACGTGGAAAGTCTACATTCAAATTCTTTGGGAACTGCCAAACAGTTCTCCAAAGTGGGTGTATCATTCTACATTCCCACCAACAGTGAAGAAGTGTTCCTATCTCTCCACATCCTCTCCAACACTTATAGTTCCCTGTCTTTTCAATAGTGGCCATTTTGATAGTTGTAAAATGATATCTCATTGTAGTTTTGATTTGTATTTCCCTAATTATGAGTAATATTGAACATTTCTTCATGTGTTTTTTTGCCATTTGTATTTCTTCTTTGGAGAAATGTCTATTCAAATCTTTTCCCCATTTTCTATTTGGGTCATTTGTGTTTTTATTATTGAGTTGTAACATCTCTTCATATATATCCTGGGAATTAAACCCTTATAAGATATGTGATTTCCCAAAATTTTTCCCATTGAGTTGGCTGACTTTTCTCATTTCTGACAAAGTCCTGTGAGGTGCAAAAGTGTTTAATTCTGAGGAAGACCCATTTATCTATTTTTTCTTTTGTTAAACGTTCTTTGGGTGTAAGGTCCAAGAAACCACTACCTATTACAAGGTCTTGAAGATGTTTCCCTATATTTTCTTTTAGTAGTTTTATGGTACTGGCACTTATATTTAGATCCTTGATCCATTTTGTGTTGATTCTTGTATATGGGGAGAGATAGGGGTCCTCATTCATTCTTTTCAGTATAGATATCCAGTCCTCCCAACACCATTTGTTGAAAAGACTTTTTTCCCATTAATGTGGGCTTGGCAGTTTTGTGAAAAACCAGTTGACTGTATAGGTAAGGGTATATTTCTGGGTTCTCAATTCTATTCCACTGTTCCATGTGTCCATCTTTATGCCAGTACCATCCTGTTTTGACCATTGTCACTTTGTAATATGTTTCAGGGTCAGGCAGTGAAATTCCTCCCACATTGCCCTTCTTTTTGAGATTGCTTTTGGCTATTCGGGTGTACTTCACCTTCCAGATGAATTTGGTAATTGTCTTCTTTAATTCTGTAAAGTAAGCTATTGAGATTTTGATTGGTATTGCATGGAATCTGTAAATCAGTTTGGGCAAAATTTACATCTTCACGGTATCTATTCTTCCAATCCATGTACACGGAATGTCTTTCCATTTGTTTACGTCTTTTTTCATTTCTTACAGCACTGTTTTGTAGTTTTCTGCATATAGGTCCTCTACTTCTTCGGTTAAATTAACTCCTAGGTATTTGAGTCTTTTTGATGCTATTGAAATGGAATTTTCCTCCTGATTTCCTCCTCAGCTTGTTCAGTAGTAGTGTACAAAACATTACCAATTTTTGTGTGTTGATCTTGTATCCTGCCACTTCGCTGAATTCATTTATTAGTTCAAGTAGCTTTGTCGTGGATACTTCAGTATTTTCTAAGTACAAGACCATGTCATGCACAAAGAGTGAGAGTTTTACTTCCTCTTTTCCTATTTGGATTCCTTTAAATTTTTTTGTCTTTTCTAATGGCCCTAGCAAGAATTTCTAGCACAATGTTGAATAACAATGTTGACGATTGGCATTCTTGCCTTGTTCCCGATCTTAGAGGGAAAGCTTTCAACCTTTCCCCATTGAGTATGATGTTGGCTGTGGATTTTTTTGTATATGCCTTTTATCATATTGAGGAATTTTCCTTTTATTCCTATCTTTTGAGTATTTTTATCCAAAAAGGATATTGGATTTTGTCAAATGATTTTTCTGCATCTATTGAGATGGTCATGTGTTTCTTTTCCTTCAATTTGATAATGTGGTGTATTACATTGATTGATTTTCTTATGTCGAACCAACTTTGCATACCAGGAATAAAGCCCACATCTTCATGATGTGTAAGTCTTTTGATATGCTGTTGGATTCGATTTGCAAGTATTTTGCTGAGAATTTTTGCGTCTATGTTCATTAGAAACATTGGTCTGTAATTTTCTTTTCCTGTGGAATGTTTATATGGCTTTGGTATAGGGTGATATTGGCTTCATAAAACGTGTTGGATAATTTTCTCTCATCTTCAATTTTTTGGAAGTGCTTAACAAGATATGTGTTAATTCTTTTTGAAATGCTTGGTAGAATAAACCTGTGAAGCCATCTGGTCTTGAACTTTCCTTTGCTGGGAGATTTTTGATGATGGATTCAATCTCCTAAATTGTGATTTGTTTGTTAAGTTCTTGTATTTCTTGTAGCATCAGTGTAGGTAGTTATGTGTTTCTAGAAATTTGTCCACTTCATCTAGGTTTTCTGGTTTCTGGCACACAGTTTCTCATAATATCCTCTTCTGATTCTTTTTATTTCTGTGTGGTCATTAGTAATTTCCCCCCTTTCGTTTCTGATTGTGTTTATTTTCATCTTCTCTAATTTTTTCTTTGGTAGTTTAGCGAGGGGGTTGTCAATTTTATTGATCTTCCCAAAGAATGAGCTTTTGGTTTTGTTGATTTTCTCTATTGTTTTTGTTCTCAATTTCATTTATTTCTTTTCTAATCTTTATTATTTATTTCCTTCTGCTTGCTTTAGGATTGGTTAGCTGTTCTTTTTCTAGTTTCTCTAGTTGTTCAATTATATCTTTGAGTTTAGCTCTTTCTTGGTTTTTAATAGAGCCATTTAGGGCTATAAATTTCCCTCTCAAGACTGCCTTCGCTGTGTCCCATAAGTTTTGATATGTTGTATTCTCCTTTTCATTTGTCTCAACATATTTATTGATTTTACTTGTAATTTCTTGTTTGACCCACCGAATATTTAGGAATGTGTTGTTCCATCGCCACACATTTCCAAATTTCCTTTTTTTCCTGTCTGTTATTGATTTCTAGTTTCATTCCATTATGATCTGAGAAGGTGCTTTGTATAATTTCAATGTTTTTATATTTATTGAGAGCTGAATTGTGACCTAACATGTGTTCTATCCTGGAGAAAGATTCATGGGCACTTGAGAAGAATGTATAACCTGCTGAGTTTGGATGCAGTGTTCTGTATATATCTGTTAGGTTTAACTTGTTTATCGTATTGTTCAAGTTTTCTGTTTCCTTGTTGATCTTCTGTCTAGTTGTTCTATCTAATGATGTGAGAGGGTTGTTGATGTATCTGACAATTATTCAGTTTTGCCAGAGTTTGGCTCATATATTTTGGGGCACTCTGGTTAGGTGCATAGGTATTTATGACTGTTATAACTTCCTGGAGAATCATCCCTTTTATTAATGTATAATGGCCTTCCCTATCTCTTATCACTTTTTTGCATTTAAAGTCTGTTTTGTCTGATATTAGTATAGCTACCCCTGCTCTTTTGGTTTACTATTAGTGTGGAGTATCATTTTCCAACCTAGTACTTTCAATCGGTTTGTATCCCTGGGTCTGATGTGGGTTTATTGTAAGCAGCATATGGATGGCTCATGTTTTTTTATCCATTCTGTCAGTCTGTATCTTTTGATTGGGGAATTTAATCCATTCATATTCAATGATATTACTGAGCATGCACTATTTATTTCCTCCATTGTATTGTTTTGTTTTCATATGCCATCTTGTTTTTGTCTCTCTTTTTACTCTTTTGGTTATCCTTTCTGCTTTTCTTTTTTCTATACCCTCCTCCAACCTTCACTCTCCTGTCTTTTTCTTTCAGATTCTAAGTCTTCCTTTAATATTTCCTGTGAAGGTGGATTCTTTTTTGTAAACTCTCTTAGATTCTGTTTCTTTGTGAATATTTTATACTCACCTTCATATTTGAAGGACAGTTTTGCTGGATAAAGAAATTTCAGCTGGCAGTTTTTCTCTTTTAGTTTCCTTTTTGTATCATACAACTGTCTTCTCGCCTCCATGGTTTCTGAAGAGAAATCTGCATTAAGTCTTACTGGGCATCCTTTGTGCGTGATCGCTTGCTTCCCTCTTGCTGCTTTGAGAACTTTTTCTTTATCTTTTACATTGGACATTCTGAATAGTATGTGCCTTGGCATGGGTCTATTTGGATTTATTCTCATTGGGGTATGGTATGCTTCTTTGTTATGTAAGTTTCTTTGCCTTGTGAGAGTTGGGAATTTTCAGCTATTATTTCCTCCAATACTCTTTCTGACCCCTTTCCTTTCTCTGCCCCTTCTGGAACTCCCATGACTCATTTGTTGTTGTGTTTCGTGTTGTCATTCAACTCTCTGAGCCCCTGCTCAATTTTTCCATTCTTTTTTCTCTCTGTTCTAGTCTCTCTTCAATTTTAGCTGATCTGTCTTCAGTATCACTTATTCTTTCTTCTATCATTTCGAGTCTGTGTTGTATGCCTATAATGTGTTTTTGACTACGTGTTGTGTCTTTCATTCCCATGAACTCCATTACTTTTCTGTTCAGGATTTCAAATTATTCTTTCATTCCCTCATTGTCATCTTCTTGTCATTTATCTATTTAACTATATATTCATTCATCTCAAAAATTTGATTTTGGAAATTTGTGCTCATCTCACTGATTAGTTCTCTCAAATTCTACAGGTCTTCTAGTACTTTGATGTATTTCTTTTCTTGAGCGATGTCTTCGATTTTCTTAGTATGGCTCATAATTTTTGCTGGTGTTTAGGCATCTGATTAGGTTGTATTTTACTTAGATGCTCTATCTCTTTCTCTTTAATAGGGTTTTAGTGGCAGGAGGCTGTGAGCTACCAAAACTCTTTAATTTTTGCTCATACTTGACTGTTAGGATTGTCTTGGTGGTTGCTCAAAACTGGGCACTGGAACCAGTTATTGGTTATAGTTTCTTTTCCTAGGGCCTTGGGCAGGGAGGCTATAGAGGCCAGGAAAATCCTCTCGTGCTTATTAATTTTCTTATTTGCACTTCCTTGGTCTGCCAGGATATGGTGCTCATTGGCAGCTCACAATTCAATGCCTGGTCAGAGTGTAATTTTTGTGAGACAGACCAGATCAATGTGGTAGAACTTACTGTCTGGGGGCTAAGAGCCTTGTAATTCAAACTTTATGACACAGTTCTCCAGTCTTCTCTGGTAGCCCCCTCCCTTTCCCAGCTAGGAAATATTTACTCTCCCCTCTGAATCCTCAACAATCAGTCCCTGTTAATAGCAGAGCAGATTGGGAGGTTTCTATATTTTAGCCCCTTGCAGGCTCCAAGGCAAACAATGGTGCAGCTGCTCCTGGCCTGGAAGGGCTCTCAGGACAGGATAGGCCAAACCTGTTAGTCAAAGCAGGGTCACCTCCAACCTTTCTCTCCCCTCTCCTGTGGAGTCATCAACCATTAGTCCAGGCTAGAAGAAAGGGAGGTGGTGAGGGTCGGATTTCTCCAGTCCTTCCTAAGGTCCCAGGGAAAACCGCCATGTGGAAGTGCCCATGGGGTTCCACAGGCCAAATTTGCAGGTCAGAACCTGAGTCAGCCTAAGGCTGTGTCCCTCTCTCTCTCTCCTTTCCGGGAGTGGTAGATCCCTGGAGCCCCCTTTGTCTGTAGTCACAGGCCCAGAGGCCCCAGAATTCTAAAGAGTGTCAGGGAGGGTGCGGGCAGCAGGAGCAGCTGTTGGTTCCAACTCATGGTTCTGGTTATGTCATTGTGATTTCTCTATTTAGTCCCACTCTCCTCTGGGTGGTGTGCAGACTGCCCCTGCTGTTGTAAACCTTAGAAGATCTATTTTGGAGTGGTGTCACCCTGTTCTCTAGCTATGTTTCTGGAGTAGAGATTCCCATATTTTACTAGTCTGCCATCTTGCTGGAAGTCACAACATTATTTGATTTTACACATCTGTAACAGTATGTATTTCATTTCTTCCTGAAGGATTTTGATGAATTAAATCTCAGGTCCTCTACCATCTCGACTTCTTTTGAGAGCACCCTTAGGGTTGAAATTCCCCATTCTGTTGTAATTTAATCAGTTCTTTGGAGAAGAAATTAGGGAGTTTCAGTTTTACAGCCTCTTCTTGCCCCACGAACACAGGCAAAATCTGTGTGCTCTGGATCTGGGAATGGGAATAATGGCACACTTCTCAAATTACACACTTGATTTCAGAGCTAAGATTTGGTGGAAAAAACACATTATATTGAATGCATCTTGGGAACATTCTAGGGTCCAGTGTATTGGTGGTCAGCACCCCATTTTGCTTAATGATGGCCATGCCCCAAGTACAGCCACTGCTTCATGACTTCCCATTTTTCCTGGACTTAGGAGACCACTCCTGATCCCTGTACCCTGGGTTAATGCCCTCATTTGAGTTAATGCCTTCATTGAGTGTTCAAAAGTATGTTCTTACTGACCCATTTCTATGAGTTTACACTTTTGTATGTAGGACATTTTGGTTAGATTCAGATAAGGGACCTATTGATTAGGTCATTTTTTGTCAGATTGCTTTAGTTTCATTAAGGGCCTCTGATTAGATTTCAGGAACCAGGATGGACCACAATCATTGTTTTGAAGACTTACATAATAGAAACAGAAAGAGAAAGATTGCTGCCGTGTTTACCTTCCACGTGCTAGGGGGCTCCAGGATCTCCTACAGTTGTGGATAGACACAGAAACCTGAGTGGCTGAGGGAGAGGCCACAGGCTATTCTCATGGAGCAGCTTGAACCTGAAGATATCCAGACCAGAGGAGAAGGGAGAGGTGTGAGCAATTGTGTCTGATGGCCCACTGCTGAGCTCAGAGAGAAATTAAGTTTGGAAGGGAAGACTGAGGGAGTCAGGCAGGCCCAACATTTTGCCTTGGCAGGTGTCCAGGAGAAGCTGACCCTTGCTAAGACAGCATTTTTGATGATGCCTTGATTTGGACATTTTGACAACCTCAGAACTGTAAGCTTTAACCATAATAAATTCCAGTAAAGGCCAACTTATTTCTATTATTTTGCATTGGCAGCACTTGGCAAACTCACACAGTTAGTGACACAGTGTTGGAGAGCTGACCTGTTCTTAAATGGCATTGTGATGCTGCTTCCCAGTGAAGTCACTTGTAAACTGTGGGTGTCTCCAGACTACGCAGCAATGAGTACCGGTACGACAGAGGATGAAGTGGTCTTAATCAGCAGGCATACAAGACAGTAATCAGGCAGGGGAGTCACATGGTTTGGGTACTGGTCTAAAGTCACCTATGCCTGAGTACAATATACCTGTGTCAGATAGTGATCGGTCAGGTGGACTGGGGCAGGTAAAAGCATGGGACCTGGGATCAGGTGCAGCACAGGAGTCAGGGCACAAACAGTTAACTTTCTCTTCCTGCTCCTTTTGCCCTTACCTCCTTCCCTTGGCCTCCAGGGTTAACCCTCTGAGGAAGCTGCTCTTACAGTACCCCTCCTGGTTCTCAGGCCCAGTCTTAGGACTCCTGCTTCCAGTTGCACATTCACCTTCTCCAATCTTGGGGCAGATTAAATGGGCTATACCATGATGAAAACTGTTGGTGCCAGGAAGGAAATGTAAAAATTCATGTTACAGCATTGGGTAAAGCAATAACATCAAAAGAATAAGGAAGATTTGGCCAATGACTTTAATAAATACTAAGGGAATCCCAGAAATTCCTGGGACCTAGGGCAGGCAAGAATAGAAGTAAGGTTGTGAGATAGTGCCATGTTTGCAGAAAACCTCAGAGAGTGCAGATGTCAGATATTTCTCAGACTAATTAAATATAAAATTTTCTTCATATTTTGAACAGAGTTCAAAATGATGCAAACCTCTTCACTCCCAGAAGAAAAGGAGGTATTGGATGGGAAGAAGCTGATGAACAGCTGAAGAAGCAGGAATACAACAAGTGTTCACTTCAATTCTCCAAGCCATAGAAGGACTGTTTTGTTTGGGAACCAAACTCTTAGAGCCCAGTGAAAACCATCATCATAGATTGTGGATGCACAAAGGAGGACTGGGCGAAAGCCCTGCTCAGAACTCGCAGTAAGAGCAGCCTCCTCAGAGGGTCCAGTTTGGAGGCCAAGGGAAGGAGGGAAGGGCAAAAGGAGCAGGAGCAGGGAGACTCCTCTGTGTGCCCTGATTTCTCTGTTACACCAGGCCCCGGGACCCATGCTTTTATCTGTCCCTGCCCACCTGGCCAACCCCTGCCTGAGGAAGGTACATTATATTTGGGCATCTGTGTCTTTATACTTGTCCCCAAACCCTGTGAAACCGCTGCCTGACTCCGGGTCTTGCAGGCCTTCCTGGCCAAGAGCACTTCCCACTCCATCTTACCCATACTCATTCCTGCCTAGTCTGGAATACCCACAGTTTACAGGTAAAATCACTGAACTCAGCATCACACTGCTGATTGGGGACAGGGCATCTCTCTAAATCTGAGTCCTCGGCTGTTTCAGTTTCCCCAGTGTTGCCAATGCAAAATACAAGAAATAGGTTGGCTTTGATTGGAATTTATTAAGTTTAAAGGTTACAGGTCTGAGGCTGTGAAAATGTCCAACTCAAGTCATGGTCTAAAATCCTGTCTTAGCAAGGGTCAGCTGCTGCAGGAATACTGCCAAGGTAAAATGTTGTGCCTGCCTGTCTCTCTCTGCCTTCTCCCCCAAACTCACTTTCTCCCAGAGCTCAGCAGTGGGCCATCAGACACAATTGCTAACACTTCACCCTTCTCCTCTGGCTAGGATGTCTTCAGCTTAAATCTGCTCCATGATTACAACCTCTGGCCTCTCTCTCAGCATCTCAGGGTTTCTGTGTCTCTCCACAGCTCTAGGAGATCTTGGATACCCCTCCAACATGGCAGGGTAATTATGGCAGCACACTTCTCTGTGTGTTCCATGTATGTAGGACTTCAGCACAATGATTGGGGTCCAGCCTGGTGCCTGAAAACTCATCAGAAGCCCTTAACTAAACTAAAGCATTCTAACAAAATGTGCCCTAATTGAAATTTCCCTTATCTGAGTCTAACCAAAGTGTCCTACATACAAAAGGCTTACACACACAGCAATAGGTTAGTAAGAACACACTTCTCTGGGGTCCACACAAGACTCAACCGATGACATTAACCTAGGGTACAGGGATCAGGACGGGTCTCCAAATTCTGGGAGAAATGAGAACTGCTGAGCTGTGGCTGTACTTTTGGTGTGGCAATCATTGAGCAAAATGCGGTGCTGACCACCATTGCACTGGTCCCTAGAAAGGTCCCAAGAAGAACGAAATATACTGTGCTTTCTCCACCAAATCTTAGCTCCAAAACCAGGTATGTAACTCAGAGGTGTGCAATCATTCCCATTCCCAGAGCCACAGCACAGAGATGTTCCAGTGGGGGGGGGTGCAGGAAGCAGTATGTAAAACTGAAGGCCCCTAATTTCTTCCCTAAAGAACTGACTACATTTACAACAGAATGGAGAAGTTCAACCCTAAGGGTGCTCTCAAAATCAGTGGAGATCATAGATGGCCTGAGGTTTAATTCATCTCAATGTTTCAGGAAGAAGTGAAATAAATACATTTACAGATGATTAAAAACTAATAAAGTAGGCTAGAAGCAACTCACTTTAAAAGAAATGTAAAAGAATATTCTTCAGGCAGAAAAAAATATTCTCAGAAGAGTCAAGATTCAGGATGGATTGAAGAACAATATCTGTTAATTAAATTCATATACCTAAATGATTATTTAATGGATAAAGTAATAATGATATCCATGCCCTCGGACATCAATAAAGTGTTCAAATACACCCTAAAATAATATAGAGCATAAGATGGGTAACTGGATATGTAGAAGTTTGATATTGTTATGAATTCCAATAATGTTTATGGGATGATGCTTGTAAACTGGTCTGTTAATCTGGGCATGATTAAGTTATGATAAGGGCATTGACTGGGACACAGTCCGTAGGGCACTTGAGTCCCACCCATTAGTTGGTGGGATCTCAAACATAAAAAGACATGGGAATGGACAGAATTGGAGTAGTTTTTGATGTTGGAGTTCTGATGAGCAAGGACAGGAGGCCCCAGGGTAAAGAGACATGCCATTCACCTGACAGTTGACAGCTGGCCTTGTGGAGAGAGGCAAAGCTTAGAGAGCCTCATAGACTATAGCCGACCTTGAGGAAGGAACAGAGGAGCTGATCCCAGGGAGTAACCTAGCCCTGGGAAGAGAGGAACACAATAAACCTGAAACCTGGCAAATGTCAGCAGCTGTCTTGCTCCAAGACAGGGTAACAGACTGGTTAAGGAAGAAAGTTATGCTTTATGGCCAGGTTACTGGAAGCTTCTACCCCATGTAAATACCCTTTATGAAGACCAAGAGATTTCTGGTATTTTGCATCAGCACCCCTTTGGCTGACTAAAACTGGATATAAAATGTTTTAAAATACATTATTTCACAAGTCAATAACAAATAATAAGTGTGGATTTGGGAAGCCAAGCACCTATTAAAATATATTTATATATATATATAAATAACATTTTTATAGGAAATACACATATATGCGCATATAATTATAGATCATTTTGCAAATGTTGGTATGTATTTTGAAAATTTTAATTTTTACCCACAATAAATAAAAAATACATTATTTCACAAGTCAATAACAAGTAATAAGTGTGTATTTGGGAAGCCAAGCAAAAGTGTTATAATTTCCCTGGTAAACTTTATACATTATTAAATAGTGCATCTCATCCACATAAATAGAAGGAAAAAAACTGAATAAAAATAGTCAATCCAAAAAAAAAATATTTAGGATTTCATGACTTGCCATTTTGGCCTTTGAATCTTGAAGACCTTATGTTGAGTGAAGCAAGCCAGGCAATGAAGGATGAACAGTGTATGACCTCACTGATCTGAACTGAGGAAAGTGAGCAGTCTCTGAGAACCATTGTCTGAAAGATAGGTTAACAAAGGAGAGTAAGAGAAGAGCAGGCTTTGAGCCATCACCCATATGGACATAATCTATGGTAAAGGGATAGAGTGTGGGAGATTACCTCTTTTTTTTTTATTATTTTTTATTTTTTATTTTTTTATTTTTTTATTTTTATTTATTTATTTATTTATTTATTTTTATTATGGGTAAAAATCAAAATTCTCACAATACATACAAACATTTGTAAAATGATATATAAATATATATGCATATATGTGTATTTGCTTACAAAAATGTTATTTATATATATATATATACATATATTTTAAGAGGTGCTTAGATTACCTAAAATATTACACGGAACCCACTGGGATTCCCATGTTGACCACCTCCCACACCTCCCACCACATCCCACACAAACATCTCCCACAGTGTGGCCCACCAACCTCAATGAACTTACACATCCTGGAGCCTTGCCATCAACCATAGACCACAGTTCACACTGTAGACCACACTCTCTCCCACTC
>JAKSZT010000824.1:0-16117 GCA_026826555.1 Tolypeutes matacus | reverse complement strand
AAAACCGGTATATTTTTTCAAGTTATTGTTTACAATTAATGATATATCCCCAATATATTTTTTATTATCACTAGGTAAATTATTTGTGGACCAGCAGCTATGGTTAAATGTAAATTAATAGTATCCCTGAATAAAATTTATTTTTTCAAAGAAGGCTTCCAGGCCTCCACCTTTCTCTATTTTCATCCCATGGTCAAAATTTAGCTACCTCTAAATGAAAACTGCCCTAGAGCAAAAAATTTTGTCTATTTTCTAGCAATTCTCATTTGTTATAGTTCCAGTATCATCTAGGAAATTTAAAATATATTGGTTTAATATATTGAATTATAGTATCAGTTAAAAACCTTTGGGGAACAAAAATTGTTTTGATTAAAGTTTGCAACTCAATTGGGAAAATATCTGATTGATTTACCCTCAGTTTTGGTTGAACAACTTTTTTGCCCTTACTAAAAATAAATGTTGACAGGTTGTTGAGGACATATGTATATAGCCTACTTAAATAATTTTGCAAACACGTCTACTGTTAGAAACCATAGGAAATAATACAAATGGCCATGGGAGTGCAATTAGGGGAAGACAAAGTGGAGAGAAGTCAATTTCTCTGAGTATTAATTATGAAAAAGTTTCTGTTCATGTTATAACTAGATAGTCCTCCCAACAGTCTAGTAAGATCATAAGAAATAAGTTTCTTCATTTTGGATCAACACACTTTCACACATACAAACGAAGGCATTTTTAAGGGTTTAAACTTGAAGCAGGGTCTATAAAAACAGTTTGACTCTTTGAGAAGAGTTAATTGGTTAAATAAATTATAGGCCCAATATGTTGCTCCTCTCTAAATTAGAAAACAGCCAGGCTTGTGTGAACATGTGAGTGTGTATTTATGTGTGTGCATTAATTATGTGCAGGAACATATATGTATATGAGAGCAATGAACCTAATTATTAACTCTATTTTGTAGACTCAAAGTACAAAGTTAATAAATTACTGAATACTTGGAAGCAGCATGAATTTTGTTCATTTTCAACATTGCAGTCCATATTAGAAGTAATTTCTGAGACTCAGGAAGTAATCATGATTACCACTAAGATGTATGGTTAATATTTCTTCCTTTCTTTCTGTACCCACTCTTTCTCTCTCTTTCATTTGGAAACATCAATGCTAGAACTATGTCTCTCTGCTAGGTCATCTTTCCTCTAGAACATTATTCTCTTATTGAATTTCTTTCTCCTATTAAATTTTTTAAAATGTAAATCAAATCTGATGTAGAAAGAACAACATGCCCAGAATTGGGTGGCCTCACAACCCAACACAACAATGTAATTTGCAGCAAAGGATGTACAGTAGCAGCGCCCCCAGGTAGACATCTGACTTCTCAGCATCTTGGGGGAACCAGTCAGCTACAGGTGCACTGTTTGAGTGCAGATGGGCCCTCTGGGCAGTTCGGGTGCCGGGAACCCCAGCTCAGCTTCTTGTCCACAGTCTGCCTGCTGCACATGTTCTTGTGGATGGGCCTAGGGTGGGTGGTGAGGCTTGGTAGGGCTGGACTTGGTGGCATTCTGGACATGGTGATGGGCTGACAGGATAGCTGTGGCCAGAAGTACTGGCTTGTGGTGGATAGCGGGGGCAGCGGGGGCAAGTCAGCACTCACAATCCAGTTCATCCCATTTTTAAAAATTTTATTGAAGTATATCATTCATACATGAACATACATAAACAATAAATGTGCCAGTTGAGCCCTGAATTTCAGCAGAGCTGCAACACCTACTCTCCAATTCATTGGACTCACCAAGAACTAACAAGGAGATGAGGATGGACAAAGAACTTAAGAGTCTACAACTGCAAGCAAGACAGTTCCATCCATCTGCCCCTCTCAGTTAGAAGCAGAGAGGGCATTACCATCTGAAAATTCTCAAGTTTGGGGAATGAACAATGAACTAAAGTAGGCTTATTGTTATTATAATCTAGCAATTATACTTCTAGCAATGGAAGAACTCTTATCATTGATGTAAAGGCAGGGGACACCAGAGGTTCTGAGGGATGGGAGAGGGAAGAATAGGTGCAATATGTGGGTCATTTTCAGGACATGGGTGGTGTCCTGCATGACATTGCAGTGATGGATACAGGCCACTGTACATTTTGTCATAACTTACAAAACTGTGAGGGACAAAGTGTAACTATAATGTAAACTGTAGTCCATGGTTAGTAGCAATGCTTCAATATGTGTTCCTCAATTGTAACAAATGTACCACATTAATGAAGGATGTTGTTAATATGGGAAAGTGTGTGTGTGTGGGGTAGGACATATGGGAATCCCTTATATTTTTATGTAACATTTAAGCAATCTAAATATTCTTTAAAAATAAAATAATTATTTAAAAAAAGAAAAAAATGCATAGTAAAAGTTGTGAACTTATAAAACAAACATGCATGACATCATACAGAGTCCCATACATCACCCCATCACCAATGCCTTGCATTATTGCAAAACATTTTTTATAAATTATGAAAGAATATCATCAAAATGTTACTACTAATTATATCCCATATCTTACATTTGGTGTATTTCCCCCCCCAAACCACCCTATTATTATTTTTTAAACATAGTTTTATTACAGAATTGTGAACTTACAAAGCAATCATGCCCATGTGTAGAATTCCCATAGAACATCTCTTCAACAACAGACCACACCATGGTGGAACATTTGTCAGGTTATGAGGTAATATCACCAGACTATTACCACCAATCATGGTCCATAGCACATTCAGTTCTATTTTGTAACACATTAGGACCCAACCACTAAAGATTCTTATACAAATCAGTGTATGATAGATGACAGAGCAGTCCAGCAAGATAGTCCATATACAGCAGGATGAGAAGAGTTTGGAGTTAGGAGAGAACAGTAGATGAGAACTGGAGAGAGAGTTTCCTGTTGGTTTTTCCAAACATAGATAGAGGCAGTTTTTGAAGAAATCTGTAAGTTTCAAAGACAGATCCTCAGAGTCAACCACCATGAGGAATTTCTTTTTAATTGGTAACAAAGAAGATCTAGATCATCAGATACAGGTAACACAGGAAGGAGGACAGCAGTTAGCAAAGCAATTTAGGTAACACAGATGGAGGCATCAGTAATGATAAGAAGGTATGTAATCAAGCTTTCCATGAACTTGCCAGGGTTAAAAGAAAGTTTGAAGAGGAGAAATGCCCTTCTCCAGCAGAGCCAACTCAGTAAAGAAAGGACAAGAAAGGCAGTTATTGTGTCATTTCTAAGCATCCCATGAATTTTAGTTACCAAATATCAGGAAAGCACTCACCTTCTCATTCTTTTTTCACATCTTGTTCCTACCTTTTTGGCTTAAGACAGCAAGTCTGATAAATGATCACCATGTTAGCTTTAGACCAAGAAGCTGGCTAATCCTTTCCTGATGATAATACTAAGGTCATGTCAAGTTAAATTCAAAGGAAACACAATGGCTGCTCCTAAGATTATCTGATTATTTAAAAATATATGTCTGTATACACAGACACATTTTAAGGGTTTGCATTTTAAGAGGGGTGAACCAGTTTTGGAACCCAAGCTGTTTGCTAAGCTGAAGTCTTAGGTTGTGAAATAGTTTTTAACTTTTGGAATCATATTGCTTGTTGTTACTCTAAATAGAAACAGAGAGGTTTTTAAATGTGAATTTTTGCCCATCTTTGACAATTTTGATGTCAGTTTTAGTTAACCTTAGATATTCTGAATTTAATCTTCATAAGTAAGACATCTCAACCCTTTACTGGTGCTAAAACTTTTGTTTTCCAGTGGCCAAAATACCAAAATGTTTATTGTATTTATGGATTTAAAACTGCTTATAAAGCCTTTATTATTACCTATAATCTGGAAGATGATAATAACCTATGTGGCCAAATATTTGAGTTCATTTTGGATTAAAGCATTTCATTGTTCTTGGTTTTTAAATTTTACTTGTTTCACAGCTTTGTGGAGGGTAGAAATAAATAATTTGTTTTCAAGTGTTTCTAGATGAGGGATTAAAAAAAACTAAATCATTTTTGTTCTATGTAATATAAATTATGGAATTCATCTTTCCAGGGTCAGAGATGATTAATGTACTGCTATATACCTTTATACATTATTTACTTTTCAAACTAGTTATCAAGTATTTTTATGTTTGTAAGCAAATATGCTTTGACAGCATACCTTGAGTATATGTGAAGATAAATATTTATTTCCTACTGTTCATTTTTTTTAAAGATGTTTTACTTACTTACCTCCCCCCACCCCACCCCTAGGTGCTTGTGCTCGCTGTGACCATTTGCTTTTGCATTTTTCTGTGTCTGCTTGTCTCCCTTTGTTGTGTCATCCTGCTGCGCCAGCTCACCATGCCACGGAGTCGAACCCGGGGCCTCCCATATGGTAAACGGGACCCAAACCAATTGAGCCACAGCCACTTCCTCCCACTGTTCATTTTTAACTAAGAAAGGACCAAAAAATTGGGAGCTACAGAACTGTGGTAGAAATTTACCTGCTATTCTGGTCTTGGTTGTACTCACCTTTGGCCAGTCACATACATTGTCAAAGCTTCCCAATAGAGTACAACTGACAGGATGAGGATCTGAAATCACTTTCAATATCCCCTACTACATATTGACTGTTATATCATGTATTAAATGTAAAACTTCTAATTGACAATTAGTATAATTGTGGGAGACTTATGAATTTGTTTTTAATTCTGTGGATTGTGTTTGAACAATTCAAATTTATGTTTACTTGATTTTGAGGTATTTTATAGTTGTCACTTTATTGAATGTGTATAGAAATCTTGTGATGTTTATAAAGCATATCCTTGGATAGCTTCAGATGCTAGAATTAAAACTGATCTGTTATCACATACACGCAAAAGGCATATGTATGGTATTCCAGTTGGCCAACATGGTGAAATTATATGCTCTAGGGCAGGGGTTCTCAACAAAGGGTTCCATGAGATCGAATTGAAATTCAAAAAAACATTATTCTTGTGGGGATACATTAGTGAGAGTGTGATATATTTCTTAAATAATACACAGTATAATTTGGACTTAGTCATGGGCTCTTGGTTTTCTCCTGACTGGCAATGGGGTCTGTGGAAAAAAAAAAAGGTTAAGAACACCTGCTCTAGTGTGTGCTGCCCACAGAATCTTTGAAAGATTAGCAATAACTGGCAAAGTCATCTTCCTCAGAATTCAGAAAATCAGTTAAAGTGTTGTAATAACTGGGCAAGTGACTAACCAGTCAAATACAGCTTTATTAAATGGTAGGAGAAGCTTATGGTACATTGCTGACCCCTTCCCCAACACTGACAGCAAGGTGTGGAACCATCCTGTGCTCCCATTGTGGGTCCCTGGCTCTGTTCCAGGTATAGCAGAGTAATTCCTATGCATATTCTGGGGTGCCTGACTAGTACCCCAGAATGAACCAAACAGAAGCAGGAAACTATTCTCTGGCAAACCTTCCTAGAACTTGCCCTGCAGTCAAAGTCACTTTGTGGAAAACAAGTCAAAGCAGTCTGGGGCAAAGGACTATCTTCATTTTTTTCTTTTTTCTTTATTTTTAAAGGAGTTTAAGATTACATAAATGTTACATCAAAATTGTAAGGGATTCTCACATAATCCACCCCCTACCCCCACTTTCCCCCATTAACAACATCCTTCACTAGTGTGGTATATTTGTAACATTTGATGAACACATATTAAAGCATTGTTACTAAACATGGACTGTAGTTTACATTATGGTTTACACTTTGCACCACACACTTTATATGTTTTGACTAATGTATATTGGATTACCTTATTTAAGTCATACAATAGAACACCCAGAATGGGAAGAAAGACTATTTCATAGAGATTAGACATGGCATTCAAAGTCCTGTAAATAAGGGAATTCTTGGGGCCACAGGAAGTTACAAGCCCAGAACAAGACACAGGTTCAGAGAAGACAATTGGAACCTACAATTCATATACTCCTCTGCTGATTTTGATAGAGGGCTAAACTCTGGAAAAAAGCACCAACTAAAGGAGAGCCTTTGCAAATACTGTGAAAAATATTTTTTGCACTGGTTTGTTTTAGTTAGGTACTGAACTCAAGGAAGTCTCTGTTATATTATTACCTGGATAGAAACGTAAGTAATAGATAGATCATGGACTAAATCCCAGAAATAACCCTTTCAAATATTAAAATGTAAATTATGTAACAAAGGATTGCATGACAAAGAAATGGAAAACAATTAACTAGATAAAAATGCAGAAAGCATCAAAGAAGAAGAAAAGATTTTGGATATACCAAACAAAGACTTTAAACAAATGAGGCTCAACATGCTCAAGGAGATAAAGGGGAAAATATAGAAAAAACTAAAAGATATCAGGAAAATAATGAACAATATGAAGTTCTCAATAAAGAGATGAAAATTTTACAAGGGAAGAAAACAGAAATAATGGTGTTGAAGACCACAATAAATTAAAAATTCCTTAGAGCATTTGAACAGCAGTTTGTAGTTTGCAGAAGTAAGATAAGCAAACTCACAAAGAAGACAAGTGAAATCATACAGGCTAAAGAACAGAAAGAAAAAAGTAATGAATAAAGTGAACAGAACCTAAGGAGCAAAGGGTTACCATCAAGAATGACAATATTTACATTATGGAAGACACAGAAGAAATAAGAGAAAAAGCCAGTAGGAATACTGAAAGAAATAATAGCAAAAATTCTGAAACTTAGCAAAAGACATTAATATGCATGTTCAAGAAGACCAGCAAACCACAAACAAGATAAACCCAAAGAGAACTATTTCCAGGCACATAATACAAACAGTTAAATGTCAGTGAAAAGGGGAGTGTTGTGATAGCTGCAAGAGAAAAGCAAGGGGGGTCCAAATAAGGTTAAGTGTTGAATTCTCGTAAGAAACCCTGGAGATAAGGTGGCAGTGGGATAAAATGTAAAGCCCTGAAAGAAAACAACTGCCAACCAAGCATTTTATAATTGGTGAGACTGTCTTTCAAAAATGAGGGAGATATTAAGATAATCACAGATAAACAAAAACTGAGATTGTTTTCACCACTGGACATGCTGCAGTGGTTTGAAGCTATGTACCCTAGAAAAAAACATGTTCTTAATTTAAATTCTTTCCTGTTGGTGTGAACCCATTGTGAAAAGGAACATTTGATGAGGTTTCTTCCATTAAGGTTTGGCCCAAAGCAAACAGGATGGCTTTAATCCTAATACTGGAGTCCCTTATAGGCTGAAAACTGAAATTTTAAGTGCAAAGAAACCAGAAATTTATGGAATATGAGACTAGGACCAGAAGTAGCTCTATCAGGGGCCTCCTTGAGCTTCTGGAATGTGAGCTCCCAAAGAACAGAGTCCCATGTGAATGTTTAACTGAACATGGAATTAGTCAACCATTTCGGTGGAAATCATCATTGGAAATTCAGTTATGCAGAAAAGTTCTGCAGACATTTCTATTGTCTGATATATTGGTTCCCAGTAAACATCAGGCAAATCTGAAAAGACTGTGAAATTTGTATCAACAGTACCCTTACCAGAATGGACAAAAAGGTTCAGAGAAGGGACAAATTGAAGGGAGAATGACTTCAATGATGAAACAATGGAAACCTAGGTCTGGAGTGAAGAGATTTCCTCAGGCCAAGAGAATGGGCCCACCCAGGTGTGGGTATTGCACCTCATTGTTAAGGAAGATTGCTGCTTCCCAAGTACTAAGATATGGGGGACCTGTGCCCTGGAGCATGTGAGAGCCAGAACACCACTCCAATGCTGAGAAACAGTGTGGCCTATGTCCTAGGGTTTATGGAGAGCCTCTCCACCACCCCAGTGCTTGGATAGGGTGAGGTCTGTGCCCTAGGGTTTGTATAGAGCCTGGCTGCCATCCCAATGCTTGGAGATGGTAAGAGTATGTGCTGGTCATCTTTTACTGGAAATTAGTTCTAAATTAGCATATGAAAGGATTTCCTTTTGGCTTGTGCTTCTGAAGGAAGGGCCAAGGTAGAGCTGGCCACAGACAGGAATGTGGAGTGCATCCACACTAGTTTCCTCAGTGGTACTTGTGTCACTGTTCATGTTTGAGTTCCTTGTATGAAAGGTAGTAGCTAAAAACCACATACACTGTGAGCACCATAGAAAGCCCAGTGATGATTCCTTTCTTTACTTTGATGATGGACTTATTATAATACTAGAAGTAAATTTTTTGAAATGCTCAAGCAATGCCTCTAGGGGTGATATACCACATCAGTATCATTTGGCAGCTCCAGCCACTGCACAAGTGTTTCTAAGCGGTGGGGCTTCTGCTCCAAAGGGCCTAGAGATAAAATCACTGATCCATTAATGACCCTCAGACCTTTGATTCTAATGAAGTTTGCCCTGCTGGGTTCCAAATTGTTTTGGAACCAGGATCCCTGGTTTGCTTCCAATAGCTCCTTATTATTGGAGAGGGAATGTCATCTCATGCCTGTCCCTGCATTGCATATTGGAAGCAGATGACGTGTTTCATAGATGTCACAGGTCCACATATAGAGAGGGGAATTGTGTCCCAGGACAGACCACACTCATAATAATGGTAATATTTTATACCAATTTGGGATTAAAAATAAGAAAAAATAAATTAAATTAAAATAAATAGAATTTTATTTAAAGGTTCCAAAAATGACAAACATATTTCATTTATTCATTAACCTTTAAAGAAAAGGAATGAAATCTAAATTATAACCAGACCTTTTACATGTGGTAGTATTCAAAGTTCCGTTAAATTATATGAGAAATAAAATAGCTATAGAATTTTAACCAACTATTTCATAAAGAAGATTTGAAATAAATATGGATATTATATCTCTGGATGGAAGGTTAAAAATAGTAATTTTGAGGAGGGGCATTAGTAAGCGGGTGGCAAAAACACCAAGCAAATGCAGAAACAAGCAGAAACTGTCAAAAATAACTTTTCCAGAACTATAGCAAACAGTCAAGGGTAAACAGCAACCATGTAAATGTTGATTCAGGAATGAGAAATCCTAAATAAGTTAGGAAATGGCCTGGTGCTTTCACCTGCTCTGATACCATCACCTCCTCTGGGTCCATGCAATAGTCTATGGATATGATAGCAGCCTGTGTTCCCAGTATAGTGATATACATTCTTATTGAGCATTTCTGGTTTTGATTATTAGTACACATCAGAAACAATGGAAGCAAGAAGACACTAGGATAACCTATTTAAAGTGCTGACAGAAAAAAAAATAGACTATCAGCCAAGAATTTTAAATCTCTCAAGACAGTCCTTTAAAATGAGGAAGAAATAAAGACATTTCCATATTAACAAAAGCTGAGGGAGTCTGTTACAGCCTACCACAACCTACACCTGCCCTTCAAGAAATATTAGAAGGAGTCATTGAAGATGACACTAGACAGCTATACCCATATGAAGAAATAAAACTCCACAATAAATGTAAATTCCTGGATATACACAAATGTCAATATTGTTGTAGCCATGGTTTATAACCTACTTTTTATATCTAACATGATTTATAATAAATACATTAAAAAATTATGATTTTATATTATTGGGCAAAAAAGAGTATCTTCCTGTAATTTGTGACCAGAATAACATAAAAAAGGATGAAGGAGTACAGAAGCAGAGGTCATAAATATTATTCAATTTAAGTTTATCAATTCAAGCTAAATTGCTATAGATTATGGTGTTAAATTCAAACTCCATGGCCAACAGAAGAGAAATATTATTAAAAACTACAATAAAATTAAATTGGAAGGGAAATAAACTGTTTAACTTCAAAAGGTCAGTTAGAGACAAAAGAAAACAGCAGGAAAGGAAATGAGAGACAAAAAGGTAATCTATAAGACTTACACAAATAACAAAATGTCAAAGTCCAAAATATAAGTCCTGCCTTATCTGTAATTACTTTGACAGTAAATTGACTATAATCTCTAATCAAAAGGCAGAGATTGGCACAATAAGGACAAAAGGGCATATTCCAACTTGATCGTATTTCAAAGAAACTTACCTTAGACACAATGAAACAAATAGGTTAAAAGTGAAAGGATGGGCAACAGACTAACAGGTAGAGCTGAATGCTCTCACATAAACAATGGTGAAAGAGCCAGAAGCTGTTGGAGGAATTGCTTTGGGGGTTAGCAGACCAGGAAAGTGCTATACAACTCCCAGGAGGATGAGGGACAGAGTGAGGAAGAACTGAAAATGACATATGTGAGTTACAAAGCCCAGATGGCAGTTGGGAAATGTTCCCCTCCTGAACCCCAAGATATATAAACCAGGGTAAAACACATGGTGTACTGCAGCCAACTGAGAGAGAAACACTGTCAACTCCCTGTCAACTGTTTCAAGGGAAAAAGGATGGGAGGCTGGGGTGCTTTTCTTCAGTGAATTTAGCCAGTAAAGCCCACTTTGAATCTCTGATCTGGAAACTCAACACAGGAACAGAGGAAAGCCAAGACAGAAAAACACCTCTTTGGAATGAAGTGCTGAAAATCACCATCTGATGGCTGGTCTGGAAATTGCAAGGGCATAAACTGTTCATGATCTCTGTATCCAAGCCCTGGGAGAAAATCTGTGATCCCTAGTGAGTCCCTGGCCCAATTTTGAAAACTTAAGTTGGGCAATTTTAAAGCCTGAGAATAAATGGAGCCAAATATCAAAGAAGAGCTGTGAAAAAAGAAAACAATAGGTAAGAGAGAGAAATTAGTCATCAGAGTAAATTCAGATGCTTAGACATCAGCAACAAATTGGAAGCTATACTAAGAAACAGGAAGAGATGGCCCAGCCAAAAGAACAGAACAAATATCCTGAGATACAGGATTTAATACAAGTAATCAGTGATAATCACACAACTGTTCTGAATCACTCCAAAGAATTTAAAGAAAATATGATTAAAGAAATACAAGATACTAAGAAGGCAATAGGAGAGCATAAAGAACAATTTGAAAGCCTGCAAAGAAAATAACGGCCTTATGGGAATGAAAGACACGATGGATGAGATTAAAAGTACATTAGAGACAATAAGAGCAGATTTGAAAAGCTTGAAGACAGAATTAGTGATTTCAAAAACAGAACATCTGAACTAGAAAAGGTGGGAGAACAGAAAGTGAAGAGAATATAAAAAAAATAGAACAGAGTATAAGGGAATTGAATGACAATCAGAAACTCACAAATATTTTCATTACTGAAGTCCAAGAAGGATAAAAGAATGGTAAAGTGGCAGAAAGTATATTTGAGGAAAGAATGAGTGAAAACTTCACAACCATTAAAAAGGGCATAAATATCAATATCCAAGAAAGACAATGCACCCCAAACAAAATAAATTCGAATAGACCTACCATGAGACACCTACTATTCTGAATGATAAATATCAGAGATGAAGAGAGGATTCTGAAAGCAGCAAGAGAAAAGCAAAGCATCACATACAAGAGAAACTCGATAAGATTAAGCACTGACCTATCTTAAGAAACCATGGAGGAGAGAAGAAAGTGGTATGATGTATGTAAGGTACTGAACAAGAAAAACTGTCAGGTAAGAATCCAGCAAAGCTGTCCTTCAAAAATGAGGGTGAGTTCAAAGTCTTTGCAAAAAAACAAAAACTGATAGAATAGGTTACCAAAGACAAGATTTGCAAGATACTAACAGAAATGCTGCAGTCTGAAAGGAAAAAACAAGGACAAGAGATTTGGAAAAGAGTTTAGAAATGAAGATGATTAGGAAGGGTAAACTAAAGGATAAGAAGACAGACAATAAAATGATATGACAACAGAGAACCAAAAGACAAAATGGATGAAATAATTAATGCTTTTACAGTAATAACACTGAATGTTAATGGATTGAACTCCCCAATCAAAAGACATAGACCAATAGAATGGATAAATATATATATATATATGAGCTGTCTATGTGTTGTCTGCAAGAGACCCACCTCAGACAGAAGAACACAACCAGGTTAAAAGTGAAAGGTTGGAAAAAAGTATTCCACGCAAACAGTAACAAAAAGAACTGGTTTAGGCCAGATAAATGTAAAATAATATCATTCTATGTGAACAGTAATTACGCAATCCAACTGTCAAATTGTTCCTGTGATCAGTATTCTTTAATTTTTCTCATACAAAATAAATACCTTCTTTTAATTGAGGAGGACTAGAGAAGATATATATTTTTAAATACTTCATTTTTCTTTAACCCCTTCTTATTCATACTCTTCAAGTAACATATTTGGATCAATAATTTACCATGACAACTGTTGAACAAGATTTTTAGTTTTTCTATCTTATAAAATTATGAGATGGCAAATGGTTATCCACTGTAATTCATTTCAAATAAGATGTGATCAACTCCCAAATAGGAATTTAATTATCTAGAAAGAATTATGGCCTAAATGGAAATTACATAAATCAATAATTTATTATGCCCAATAGAACTGTAATATAAAAATTAGAATTATGTTATAATTAGTTGCTATTATATTTGAAATATTTTCATTTATGAAGGTTTGTTGCTACGCTATTTTTTATAATTAATTATATTAAATCTAACCTGGCCTTGCAATCTCTTTTAAAATTGTAATTTCTTCCAATCTGTTTTTCTATTTATTTTACAATTTTACAATAAAGGACTTTTTATCAGCTAAAAAAAAAGCCATTTATTATATACTTTGGATAGATCATATGGTATGGAATATATTTCAGTAAAACTACTTAATAAACAAATAAATAATTGAGCAAGAATAGTGAAATAGCAGCTATGTCAGCAGGGGAAACAGAGAAACTGAAAGGTGAGAAATTTTTTTCTTTGTCTGACTTTTGTTTATTATTATTATTGAAATAATGAAAATGCTTTAATGATTGAAGTGATGAACACACAACGATGTGATTATAACAAATATCACTGATTGTATATTTTGCATAAATTGTATGCTTTATTAACATGTATCAATAGAATTTATTTGTTTAAAAAAGTGAAAGGATGAAAAAATAACCTCTATGCAAATAGAAACCAAATGAATGCTGGAGGGGCTACCCTAACATTTGACAAAATAGCTTTAAGTGATAAATTGCTGCAGGAGACAAAGAAAGACATTACATATCAATAAAGGGGTCAATAATTCAAATATGCACCTAATAACAGAGCTACAAAATACACGAAGCAACATTGACAGAATGGAAGGAGAACTAGTTTTATAATAATAGTTGGAGATTTCAAGATTGTCAATAACAGAGGACTTGAACAATATCATAAGCCAACTAGTTATGAAATTCACATACAGAATACTCCAAACAAAAATAATAAAAAAATATATTCTTCTCAAGAACAAATGCATCATTCACCAAGACAGACATTACCTAGCTTACAAAACAGATATAAATATATTTTTTAAATGAGTGAAACCATACAAACCATCTTCTCCAACCAAAATAGAATGAAGTTAAAGAAATCTGGAAAATTTACAAATAAACAAAAATTGAACAAATCTAAGAATAAATCACAGGGGAAAAACAAAATATTTAGAGATAAATGAAAATGAAAACATATCATAACAAAACATATGGGGTGCAGCAAAGGCAGTGCTCGGAAGGAAATTTATACCTCTAAATATTTACTTAAATAATAAGAAAGATCTCAAATTAATATCCTCTCATAAAACCATGAGGAACTAGAAAAAGAAATTCAAATTAAAAATAAAGTTAACAGTAAGAAGGGAATAATAAAATTTAGAGTGGAGATAAATGAAATTGAGAATAGAAAACAACTGAATCAATGAAAACAAAAGTTTAATCTTTGATAAGATTAGTGAAATTGAGAAATCTTTAGCTAGACTGACAAAGAATATAAGAGACGAGATGCAAATAACTGAAAAGAAAATCATAACCTCATTTTCCTTACCAAAATAGATGCAAAAATCTTCAACAAAATGCTAATAAATCAAATCCAAGAGAATATTAAAAGCATTATACCTCATTACACTGTGGGATTTATCCCAGGAATGCAAAATTGGTTCCACACAAGAAAAGCAATTAATGAATTTAATATATCACATTAAAAGAATGAAGTAAATAGCATGTAGGGAAGGGTAATCAGTATTTTGTTGAGGATTTCTGCATCTATATTGGTAAGGAAAATTGGTCCCTAATTTTCAGTTCTTGCAATGTCTTTATTTGATTTTGTATTATGGTAAAACTGGCCGTATAGAACGAGAGAAGAAGAGTTATCTCAGAATGAGTTAAGAAGGGTTTCTTCCACTTTAATTTTTTTGTAAGAGTTTGAGAAAGATTGATGTTAATTCTTTTTGATGTTTTGTAAAATTTACCAGTGAAGCCATCTATTCCCAGAGTTTTCTTTTTTGAAGGTTTTTGTTTACTGTTTCAATCTTTCTTTACTTATTATATATCTGTTCAGATTATCTATTTCTACATGAGTCAGTTTAAGTAAATTTTGTGTCTCTACAAATGTGTCCATTGCACCTAGATTATTGGTTTGTTGCTGCCATTTCCATGCTGGAAGCTGCCCAATGTATTCAGCCTTACACGAGGATGTTGGAGGCTCACCTGAGTGATTGGTGGCATATCAGGGTCTTGTTTCTGCTGCTGGGAGAGTGGGTATTCAGCAGTGACTGGAGCTAGGTTGTCCCTGCTGAATGGAAGTTCATGTTGCTGAGGCCATGCAAAAGCTCTATCCCTACCACCATTGCCAAATTATTCATGATCCCATTGGGCAATGACATGGGTGGGAGTGGAAAAAATCTCACTTGTATCAACAGAACAGGTCTTACTATGCATTTGTTTATAAAAATTATCCCCTGATGATGTCTCCCTCTGGTGGGCATTCACATGGGACATAAATTATTTTCATGTTTTATACCTATTCAGAAAGGTCTATCCATCCACCTCCCACAGAAGTCCATGACTCCAAATTTCCAGTCATATTGATTGCAAGTCCATGATTCTCCAGTCTAATCACTGGCCACAGACCTTGAATCAATAAATAAAGTCACCTCCAACCACTTCTCCTTCCAAACAAAATTTACAACCATATTTTGATGACTGGGAGGGTTTCCCTTTACCTCTGTCCTTTATTATTGTCCAAGAATGGAACTGCAGGGCTGAAACTGTACAATTTCAAGTGATACCTACATATTGCTAGAACATCTGTAATCCAGGCCCTAATCTTCTCTTCCTAAATCAACTGATTATCGGGAGCTCTCCAATTGGTTCAGTCTGTGGAACAAAAGGAAATATGACAGAAGTGGGTGTTATAGGCACTTGGGCCATTTCTTCACATAAAAAGCACAGTTGCCCATCAACCTAAACATGTTGCGGACCCTTCTCTTGTTTTGGTCCCCATTCAAAACGAGCAGCTTTTCAGGTCCCTTGCTAAATGTACTGGGGTAACACACTCAAATGAGGATTATGCTGTCTACAAAATCCAAAGAAGACATCTATACATTATAACTATTTTTCAGTTGGGAGGGAGTTGCATCAACTATTTTTCACTTTATTTATGTTTTCAGATGTAAATTTCTCGTATATTCTCACCATGAATAATATCAGTGAAAACAAACTATCCACAATATGGATAAAACTTAGCAATAAAATGAGTGAAGAAAAGTTACAAAAAAGAAACACCAGGATTCCCATTTTATAAAATCCAAAAGCCCATTTAAATATATTGCTTAGTGATACCTACATAGGTGATGAAACTCTGTCTTAAACAAGAGACTGATAAACACAGGCTTCACACAGGTTGTTTTCTCAGAAGGGTGACATGGGGAAGGGCACAGTGGCACATGGGCATCCAGTTCCTGACGCGGGCAGTGGATTCAAGGGTGTGCATTTCATTGAAATGAACGTGACAGATGCTACACTTATTCTTCTGTAGGAATCAATTAGTAACACTAAAAATTAAATGATGTTTTATACACAAACATGCACACATAGTGCCAAACTATAAACAATCCAGCATGGATCCTGGAAAGTGACAGCTGAGTATGAAACAAAGGATATGTAGGAAGCTAGAAAGAAATTAAATAAAAATGGGTACTGCAGGGGATTATTGGTGGGGGGTGTCT
>JAKSZT010000823.1:0-13461 GCA_026826555.1 Tolypeutes matacus | reverse complement strand
TGAAGGAATGCTCAATATCACTCATGATTAGGGAAATGCAAATCAAAGCTACAATGAGATATCATTTCACACCAATCAGAATGGCCACTATGAAAAAGACAGAGAACTACAAGTGTTGGAGATGATGTGGAGAGATAGGAACACTTCTTCACTGT
Source organism: Tolypeutes matacus (assembly GCA_026826555.1). Taxonomy (NCBI): domain Eukaryota; kingdom Metazoa; phylum Chordata; class Mammalia; order Cingulata; family Chlamyphoridae; genus Tolypeutes; species Tolypeutes matacus. The sequence goes on along the minus strand of JAKSZT010000823.1, from coordinate 13,306 downwards.
TGGTGGGAGTGCAGGATGGTACAACCACTATGGAGGACTGTTTGGCAGTTTCTAAAGAAGTTGAATATAGACTTGCTATGTGACCCTGCAATACCACTACTGGATATATACCCAGAAGAACTGAGAGCAGTGACACGAACAGACATCTGCACACCGATGTCCATAGCCACATTATTCACCATTGCCAAAAGTTGGAAACAACCCAGGTGTCCATCAACAGATGAATGGATAAACAAACTGTGGTCTGTTCACGTGATGGAATATTATGCAGCTGTAAGAAAAAATGAAGTCATAAAGCATATGGCAACATGGATGAACCTGGAGGACATTATGTTGAGTGAAGCAAGCCAGACACAAAAGGACAAATACTGTATGAATGCATTACTATGAACCAAATGTATTGTGTAATATATTGTTTGATTCACACACAGAAAAAAACAAAACAACAAACAAAAAACAAAACAACAAAAAATTTACATTTATCCATTACATTTATTTGAGAAATGTATATATTTATTCATCTGTGTTTACTTTTTAGTTTTTAATTGCTTATGTTTTCAATTATTAAATGTACAAAAGAAATTTTTTAAAAAATTACTATTTTCAAAATAATGCTGCCCATTATTGTAGCACTTTCTTATAAGGCACAACAACCATTTATATTTTTTCAGTTTCTTCACCTGATTCGGATGTGAATTCAAGTTTAACTGCCACTGAACTACATTGTCCTGCTTTCTACTTCATTCCAATTTTCCTTACTATTTTAAATCAGGAACTTTCCTTTCATAATTAGATGGTATACTTCTAATCTCAAGTATTTTAAGAAGTTAGAAAATTTATTCATGTACTTAAGTTGCACTACAATATTTTCCCCAAATATGATAGGGTGTCAGATGGATGAAACTAGAGAATGCATGTATTTACAAACAGAAATGTGTACCCAAAAGAATCTGCCAATGAAGATAATTCCAAAGAAGGAGGAATGGGGGTTGAGGCTAGAGAAGCAATATGGCTGTTTGCCATAACAGACATAAAATATTTTTATACTCTTTGTATAGATAATTTGGTTATAATTTAAAAGAAGTTATGAAAATGGCTCACCCTGAACTCATACAAAGTGGTTGATTTGGAGATATCGATTTGTGTCTGCAACATTACTGGGGGGGCACTTACACTCACCCTTTGCAAATACAGTCGGCCATAAAGGAAAAGTGCTCACTCCCCTCGGACCCGTCCCCAGATGCATGGACGGGTGGAGGCCTCTCTCAGCAAGAGTGAGAATGGAGAACAAGTTGCATGGATGTGACTGGGTGAAAGCCACACTGATCTCTGCACGTGTCCAGTTAGAAGGCTGTTAGCACGACAGGAGAAATCGGAATTCCTGCTGCTACTTCCCAGTGAAGACTGGCTAGAGTGACTCACATCTCTAACTGAGATGTGAGTGCTGAGCAGGGCTTTCTCTTTGTCCTCCTTTCTGGATCCAGAACCTATAATGATGGTTTTCAATGGTGCCCTGAGAATTTGGTTCCCAAACAGGAAATTCCCTTTCTGGCTTGGGGAACTGCAGTGAATACGTGTTGTATTCCAGCTTCTTCCGGTGTTCATCAGCTTCTTCCCATCCAACTCTTCCATTCTCTTCTGGGATTGAAGGGGTCTGCATCATTTTCAGACCTCTGAAAATTGCTGTAGCCAATGTTGTAATGTGAATTTTGACATTTCCTTCCAGACACCAACAGGTTTCATCATGGCACTGCTCTTTCATTAGCTGCCCCAAGATAGGAGAAGTTGAATGTAGAACTGGAAGCAGGAGACCTGATTCTGTGCCTGAGTCCCAGGAGTGATACAGTATGTGCACCCTCCTCAGAGAGTCAAAGCTGGAGGCAAAGGGAAGGGCAGAAGGATCAGGGGCAGGAAGTCTCCTCTCTGTGCCCTGACTCCTCTGCTGCACCAGACCCCAGGTCCCATGCTTTTATCAGCCCCTGCCCACCTGGCCAACCTCTGCCTGGCTCAGGTACATCATACTGGGTCATCTGTGACTTTATACTAGTCCACAACACATGTGATTCTCCTCTCTGACACCCTGTCTTGCAAGACTTGCTGGCCAAGAGCACATTCGCCTCCATCTTACCAGTACTCATTCCCACCTACTCTGGAGGCACCCACAGCTTACAGGTGAATTGACTGGGCAGCCTCACACTGCCATTTGGGAACAGAGCAGCTCTCCAACCCTGTGTCCCTGGCTGTTTGAGTTTGCCAAGCATTGCCAATGCAAATACCAGAAATAGGTTGGATTTTATTGGAATTTATTAGAGTTAAAGCTTGCAGTTCTGAGCCTGTGAAAATGTCCAAATCAAGGCATCATCAAAAATGCTGTCTTAAAAAAGGTCAGCTGCTGCTGGACTCCTGCCATGGCAAAATGTTGGGCCTGCCTGTATCTCTCTGCCTTCTCCTCCAAACTCACTTTCTCCCTGAGCTCAGCACTGGAACATAACACACAACTACTCACATCTCTCCCTTCTCCTCTGGCCTGGATGTCTTCAGCTTCAAGCTGCCCCATGAAGCTCGCCCTTGGCCTCTTAGGTTTTCTGTGTCTCACCACAGCTGTAGGAGATCCTGGAGCCCTCTTGCACATGGCAGGGTAAACATGGCAACACCCTTTCTCTGTGTGTTCCATATATGTAGGATTTCAGCACAATGATTGTTGTCCATCCTGGTGCCTGAAATCTAATCAGAGGCCCTTAACTAAACTTAAGCAATTTAACAAAAAGTGAACTAATCAAAAGGTCCCTTTTCTGAATCTCATGAAAATGTCCTACATACAAATGCTTACACACACAGGAATGGGTTAGTAAGAACATACTTATATGGGGTCTAGAGCAGTCCCAAATGAGGGCATTAAGCCAGGGCACCAGGATCAGAGGGAGTCTATTAAGTTCAGGAGAAATGGAATCTCATGAAGCGGTTGTTTTAATTTGGGTGTGGCCATCATTGAGCAAAATGGGGTGATGATCACCATTGCAGTGGTCCCTAGAAAGGTCCCAAGAAGAACTCAGTATACTGGGCTTTCTCCACCAAATCTTAGCTCCAAAATCAGGTGTGCAACTCAGAATGATTTGCCATTGCTGCAGTTGTGCAGTTTCATGTAATTATGAATGACAAAAATATAATTGGATCATGCTTATAAACTGATCTGTTAATCTGGGTATGATTAAGTTGTGATTAAGACATTGATTTGGCCATATCAGTAGGGCATTGAGCCCCACCCCTTGGTGGGTGGGGAATCAAATATAACAGACAAGGCATGAACAGAGTGGAAGCTGTTTTTGAGAAGCAGTTTACATGTTTGAGAAAAGACCCCAGAAGAAGAGAAGTGACCCATTTGTCTGATAGTCTACAGATGACCATGTGGAGGATCCAGAAGAGCTAAGCCCAGAGAGAAATGCAGACCCAGGAGGAGAGGAACACAAGAAGCCTGAACCCTGGCAAACATCGGCAGCTGTCTTGCTCCAACATGTGGCAATGAACTTTGGTGAGAAGAAACTTAGGCTTTATGGCCTTGTATCTGGGGATTTCTACCCCAAATAAATACCCTTTGAAAAGACCAACCCATTTTTGGTATTTCACATTAGCACACTTATGGTTGACTAATACCAAATTTGGTACCGAGGAGTGGGGAAGGGCTTTTGCATATACCAAAATGTTGGAACAGTTTTATAAATGGGTAAGGGGTATTTTTTGGAGGAATTGTGAAATGCTTGATGGAAAAGGCCTAATTCACTTTGAAGAGACTGTTGATAGTAATATGGACACTAAAGAGACTTTCTATGATGCCTTAGAAGTAAATGATGAAATTATTATTGGAAACTGGAGGGAAGGTGGTCCATGTTTTAAAGTTGCATAGAACTTAGAAAGATTAACTCCTGGTGTTATATGAAAGACAGAATTTGAAATTGGTGAACCAGAGCATTTGGCTGTAAAACTTTCCTAGGTAAACTCAGAGAATGTGGCTTGGCTTCACCTTGCAGCTTACAACAAAATACTAGATGAGTGAAATACACTAAGGACTGAACCTTTGGGCACCTAGAAAACAGAAACTGATTCTGGAAATTCCAAGTTTCTGAAAATCAAATTCCGAGACGAAAGTGCCCATTTCAAGGCTTAGTGAAACCTGGAACTTGTAAATCAGAATTGAAGATGAAGTTATCTTGGAAGGACTTGTGGAAAATATTACTGTCTGATGGCCTGGAACCCTGATTCCTGCATGCTAAATCAACAAAGTTTTTGAGAGAGCTGTATGAACAAACCACTGTCAGCTTGGACAAAAGAAATCATGGAAAGGAGAGATTGAAGGAGAAACACTTTTAAGAAGAAAAACATGGAAGCAGAGATCTGGGATTAAGACATCTTGGACCAAGAGAGGAGCCCCACAGATATGTATAGAGGGTGAGTTTTCCCAGCAGTTGAAGTGGGTGGATGTCCCCACCCGATATTCTGAGAGAGTTTTGCCACCCCAGAGTGTACAGAGGGTGGAGCACATTCCTGAAATATTAGGGTGGTTAAGATAAACACTCCATAGGTCTGAGAGGGGTGTACCTGTCCCCCATGGATTAGAGAAGTCCAGGTAGTGAACCCATTGCTCTGAGAGGGTTGAACCCTTGTGCTAAAGGTTAGGGAAGGCCATGTGGTCAACTCGTTGCTCTGAGAAGGTTGAACCTGTATGCCAAAAGTTAGGGGGAATGTTCTCTTCATCTCACTGTACTAAGGCGGCTAAGACTCTAACCCAGAGATTGGGTAAGGTGTGACAATCACCCCAACACTCTTGCAGGGTGAGGTCTGGAGCTTGGTCATCAACCAGATGCTTGATGAGGGTGGAACCAAGAAAATGGTCATTGTGCAAGCCTGTGTTAAGGGTGGGTTTCCATGTGACCCCAAGGAGAAGAAATTGTCATCTTAAGAATGACACTGACTTTGAATTCGAATGTAGGATACCCTGCAGGTTTACTGAACGGTAGAGGATCCATAACTCATGTCTAACATCCCAATTTCTCCTTATCATAATGAAAATGTTTATCCTTTGTCTTTCCATTTGTGTATTGGAAGCAGTTAAATGGTTTTATATGTTTCAGGGGTCTATAGCAAACGGGATTTTGACTGAAGACAAGCTGTATTTCTTTAAACTGCCTATGATGTGATTTTGTACTTGAATTGTTACTGATTTAAGGTTTTTTGATATTGTAATATATTTTTGGTATTCAGAAGATAGAGTGTTGCTGTTGGGCAGTTTTATGTAACTATGGATTCCAAAACTATAACTGGATCATGCTTGAAAACTATCTGTTAATCTGGGCATAATTAAGTTATGATTAGGGCACTGACTTGGCCATGTATGTAGGGCACCGAGCCTCACCCCTTGGTGGGTGGGAAATTGAATATAAATGGCAAGGCAAGAAGAGTGTTGAAGCAGTTTTTGAGAAGCAGTTTTGATGTTAGAGAAAAGGCCCCAGAAGAAGAGAAGTGAGCCTTTCACTTAATAGTCTACAGTTGACCATGTGGAGGAACTAGAAGAGCTAAACCCAGAGAGAAATGCAGACCCGGGAAGACAGGAACACAAGAAGCCTGAACCCTAGCCAACTTTGGGAACTGTCTTGTCCCAACATGTGGCAGTGAACTTTGGTGAGAAGAAACTTATGCTTTATGGCCTGGTGTCTGGAGACTTCTAACCCTAATGCATAGCCTTTATAAAGACTAACCCAATTTTGGTATTTCACATTAGCACCTCTTTGGCTGACTAATACAGCCATTATTCCCATCCCCAGAGGCTGAGCACAGAGATTTTGACGAGAGTGAGGAGGCAGCAAGCAAGCTGTAAAACTGAAAGGCCCTAATTTCTTCTCCAAAGAACTGATTATATTTACAACAGAATGGAGAAATTCAACCCTTAGGGTGCTCTCAAATGCCGTGGAGATTGTTGAAGGCCTGAGATTTAATTCATCTCAATCCTTCAGGAAGAAGTGAAATAAATAATTTTACAGATGAGTAAAAACTAATAAAGTTTGCTATCAGCAACTCACTTTAAAAGAAATGTAAAAGAAAATTCTTCAGCCATAAAGAAAATAATCTCAGAAGGTTCAACATCCAGGAAGGATGGAAGAACAATATCTGTTAATTTAACACACACATTATCGCAAAGAAAAAATGGCTGACGTAAGAAATTCATTATGAGTAATAACACTGAACGTTAATGGTCTAAATTCACCATTCAAGAGACACATGTTGACAGACTGGATAAGGAAATATGATCCATCTATGTGCTGTCTACAAGAAAGCCCCCTTTGATCCAAGGATTCAAGGAGGTTGAAAGTGAATGGCTGGAAAACCATTTTATAAGCTAACAATAACCAAAAAAAGGCAGGAGAAGCTATTCTAATATCAGACAAAATAGACTTTAAATGCAAAACTATTGTAAGAGACAATGATGGACACTATATCTTAGTAAAAATGGGTAATCTCTCAAGAAGAAAGAACAATCATAAATATTTAGGTACCTAATCAGGGTGCCTCAAAATACGTGAGCCAAACTCTGGAAAAACTAAGAGGAGAAGTAAATGCCTCTACAATTATAGAGGGAAATTCAATACACCATTATGATCATTAGACAGAAAATCTAGAAAGAGAATCAAGAAAGAAACAAAGACCCTCAATAATACATTAGAGGACCTGGACTTAATAGACAAATTCAAAACACTGCACCCAAATAGGGCAGGATTTACATTCTTCTAGAGTGTGCATGGATCCTACTCCAAAATAGACCACATGCTAGGCCACAGAACAACTCTCAATGAATTCATAAAGATTGAGATTATAAAAAGTAATTTCTCTGACCACAACGGTATGAAATAGGAAATCACTAAGGGCCAGAGAACAGGTTAGGCACAAGGATATGGAAGTAAAATAACACACTCTTAGATAAACAGTGGGTCAAAGAGGAAATCTCTAAAGAAATCAATAATTACCTTGAAACTAATGAAAATGAGAACACAACATATCAAAACCTATGGGATGCAGCGAAAGCAATCCTGAGAGGGAAGTTCATAGCCATAAAAACATATATTTAAAAAGAAGAAAGAGCTAAAATTGAAGACCTAACTGCACACTTGGAGGAATTGGAAAAAAACAGCAAAGTAAACCAAAAGGAAATAGAAAGAAGGAAATAACAAAGATTAGAGCAGAACTAAATGAAATAGAGAATAAGAAAGCCCTGGAAACCATAAACAAAACCAAAAGCTTGTTCTGCGAGAATATCAATAATATTGAGAAACCCTTAGCCAGACTAACAAAGAAAAAGAGAGAACAGATGCAAATAAATAAAATAAGAAATGAGCAAGGGGATATCACTACTGACTCCACAGAAATAAAGAGTATCATAAGAGGACACTTTGAAAAATTATGTGCCAAAAAGAATGATAATTTAGAGGAAATGGATAAGTTTCTAGGAACTCACAAACAGCCTACTTTGATGAAAGAAGAAATTGATGAACTCTAGTTCAATTACATGTAAAGAGATAGACTCAGTCATCAAAAACCTCCCAACTAATATGAGCCCAGGACCAGATGGCTTCACAACTGATTTCTACCAAACATTCTGGAAAGAGCTAACACCAGTTCTGCTTAAGCTCTTCCAAAAAATAGAAGTAGAAGGAATATTGCCTAACTCATTCTACGATGCCAACATTACCCTAAAGCAAAACCAAATAAAGATAACACAATAAAGGGAAATTACAGACCAATTTCTATAATGAACCTTAATGCTAAAGTCCAGAACAAAATACTTTCTAATCACATTCAACAACATATCAAAAGGATTATACACCATGACCAAGTGGGTTTCATCCCGGGTATGCAAGGATGGTTCAATATAAGAAAATCAATCAATGTAATACACCACCTAAACAGATTGAAAGAAAAAAATCACATGATCATCTCTATAGATGCAGAAAAAGCATTCAACAAAATACAGCACTCTTTCCTCATAAAAACACTACAAAAGATAGGAATAGACCGAAACTTTCTGAATATGATAAAGGGTATATATGAAGAACCCAAAGCTGATATCATTTTCAATGGTGAAATCTTAAAAGCCTTCCCTCCGAGTTCGGGTACAAGACTAGGATGTCCAATATCACCACTTTTATTTAACATTGTCTTAGAAGTACTTGTGTGAGCACTGAAGCAATAAAAGGACATAAAATGCATACAGATTGGAAAAGAAGAGGTAAAAACTTCATTATTTGCAAATGACATGACCCTATACATAGAAAGCCCTGAGAAAGCTACAACAAGGCTCCTAGAAGTTATAAAGGAGTTCAGTAATGTTGCAGGCTATAAGATCAAGGCTCAAAAATCAGTAGCATTTCTGTACACCAATAACAAGAAAACTGAGGAGGAAATCAAGAAAAAAATACCATTTACGATAGTAACAAAAAGAATCAAATACCTAGGAATAATTTTAACGAAAGATGTAAAGGACTTATATAAAGAAAACTACACAACAATGTCAAAGGAAATCAAAGAAAACTTAAATAAATGGAAAAATATTCCCTGTTCATAGACAGGAATACTAAACATCATCAAGATATCTATCCTACCCAAACTAATTTACAAATTTAATGCAATCCCAATAAAAGTCAACACTGTATTTTTTAAGGAACTGGAAAAACTAACCAAAAATTATATTTGGAGAGGCAAGAGGTCCCAAATTTCCAAAGACATATTGAAAAAGAAAAATGAAGTTGGAGGTATAACACGTCCTGACTTTAAAACACACTACAAAGCTACAGTGATCAAAACTGTGTGGTATTGTCACAAGGATAGACCTACCGACCAGCGGAACAGAATTGAGAGTTCTGATATAGATCCTCGGATATACAATCATCTGATATTTGACAAGGCCACGAAGCCCACTCAGTTGGGAGAGAATGGCCTCTAACAAGTGACTAGGAGAACTGGATATCTATATCCAAAAAATGAAATAAGAATACCATCTCACACCTTATACAAAAATCAACTCAAAATGGATCAAATATCTAAATATAAGAGCCAAAATCATAAAGACCTTGGAAAATAATATAGGAAAGCATCTATAGGACCTTGTAATAGCAATGGGTTTCATGAATTTCACAGCCAAAGCATGAGCAGCTAGAGAAAAAATAGATAAATGAGATCTCATCAAAATGAAAAACTGCACCTCGAAGGGTGTTATTAAGAAAATAAAAAGGCAGCCTACCCAATGGGGGAAAATATTTGGCAATCAAATATCTGACAGGAGCCTAATATCCTGCATATATAAAGAAATCCTACACCTTGAAAATAAAAAGACAAACAACCCATTTAAAAATGGGCAAGTGACCTAAAAAGACACTTCTCCAAGGAAGAAATACAAATGGCTAAAAAGCACATGAAAAAATTCTCATCGCTTCCTATCAGAAAAATTCAAATCAATACTATAATGAGATACCATCTTACACCCATCAGAATGGCAGCTATTAAAAAAACAGCAGGCACTAAATTTTGGAGAGGATGTGGAGGATAGGAACACTCATCCACTGCTGGTGGGACGGTGGTATGATCCAACCACTGTGGAGGACAGTTTGGCAGTACCTCAGAAAACTAACAATAGAAGTTCCATATGATCCAGCAATTCCACTGCTGGGTATATACCCAGAAGAACTGAAAGCAAAGATACAAACAGATATATGCACACCAATGTACATAACAGCATTGGTCACCTTTGCCAAAAGTTTCAATCAGCCCCGGTGCCCATCAACAGATGAATGGATAAGCAAAATGTGGCACATACATACAATGGAATATTGCTCAGCTGTAAGAAGGAATAAAGTGCTAACACATGGAATAACGTGGATGAATCTTGAAGACCTTATATTGAGTGAAGGAAGCCAGGCATTGAAGGATGAACAGTATATAACCTCACTGATTTGAACTGAGGAAAGTGAGTAGTCTCTGAGAACTATTGTCTGAAAGATAGGTTAACAAGTGAGAGTAAGAGAAGAGTAGGCTGTGAGCCATCACCCATAAGGACATAATCTATGGTAAAGGAATAGTTTATAGTTGCATATTGAATGATAGGACAGATTGGTAATGATATTACTGGGTTTGGTGGTGCAGGGTTGACAGGTGGGTTGATTAGGAAGGGCAGGTTGGAATACCCAAGGTATGTAACTATGAATCTTGTCGTTCCATGAGTCAAGACAGGGAAGTGTCTTATGCCCCAGGGGGAAGGGGAGGAAGGAACAGAAAAGAACAAACAGGGGGTATTTAGTGGTCATGGGAAAGGTTTTACATTACCTTACAGTAATGGATGCAGGATATGGTAAATATCATCAAAACATATGAAACTGTATCATCTAAATTGTAAACTATAGTGTAAACTTTGACAATGTTTAGTTGTTATATTTTCCTCTCTGTATAACAGTTATAACAATGCTAACATCCCCCAAAAAAGTTTTAATATGGGGTGGGGAAGGGGGAGGGTGGTTGGGTATGTGGGAGCCTCTAGTATTCAGTGTGTGATTTTGCTGTGACCTAAAACTTCTTTGAAATGTAAATGAAAACTTAGGATACACTGGGGAATGAGAGTGGGAAGGTGTGATGGTACAATGGACATCTGATAATACAGTGATAAAAGGAAAAAAGAGTATTTTTTAAAAGAGAATTCCTTTTGTTTTATTTCCATATTTTGAATGTCCCAATCTGCTAATTATATTTTGTTTGTTTGTTTTGTTTTTCCTGAGTTTCCTTGTGTTTATCTCTTGAATTTGAGCTTATCATTGTTGTTTCTTTTTCCTATTAAGTGTATTTGGTTATTATATGGGCTAAAGGTTCAGGGGATATTTAGATGACAGATGGGTTACAATGGGGGCTGCAGAGGATTATTGGTGGGAGGTGTCTGGGAGGAGGGATTCATGGGAGTAAATTCATCTGAATATACATGAAAGTATATAAAATTGTTCAAATGATCAAAGAATGGGGCATGGTCAGGGTGGGTGTACAATCACTCAATAAATGAGGGAATCTGAATTCCCAGTCTGGAGAGCTCTGCCACATTCTCCAAGGGAGCTGGAACAGCCCTCTGAGTTCAGGGACAGTGTCTATCAAAAGAGAATGATCCACTGATGAATTCTTGTTATTGATGACTAGCTTTATGAGTCTTTGCTCTTGTAATTGAAACTTAGCCTACTGTTATGGGGTGCCTAATGCTTGCCACCTGAGAGCCTCCTTCATGCTCAAATGTGGCCTCTCTCTTAGCCAAACTCAGCATATGGATGAATTACATTCTCCCCAATGTGGGACATGACTCCCAGGGATAAGCCTTTCTGGCAATGAGGGATTAAAATCAAGTGCAAACTGGCAACATGACTGGAAAAAGACCTTGAAGAAAAGGGGGAAAATGTAAAGACCTATGAGTACAAGTGGCTAAGAGACTTCAAACTGCGTCAGGAGGTCATCCCAGATGTTACGCTTATGAACACAGCAGTAGGATCTCATAGAACACCAAAGTGTTTATCACCCAACACAGAGGGTCTCCTGAGGACTCTGGAGACACCCAGGTCCTATATAAGGGGGGATATCTCCAGAGACTGACACCTTATTAGTGGGCTCTATTTTGGAATCTGTGCTCCTGAGAGTGACAGAGTTGGACTCAAATAAGTCCTCCCTGAACATGATTCATCAGTCCCTTCTATTCAAACGTATATGTGATGCTGGAGTTTTAGATGTACTTCCAGAGACCGGAGCCTCAGGCCAACCTATTTGCCAGCTGTGCCTGGAATCTCAGTGGAGCTGCAACTCCTACCCTACAGCTCAATGGACTCATCCAAGTCACCTGGCAAGGAGGCAATGATGGGTAATGGCCATCCCAGGGAATGGAGAGGGCCTGCAGCTGCAGGTAGGATAATCCTACCTACCATATCCATGGGATATAAGCCCTCTCTCACTTGGAGATGGAGTGGACATCACCATCCTTGTCCCTTCAGGAATGGGGGAAGCTTTATGGACTAGAGTGAACTTAATGGTATTCTGTTCAACATATATGGTGATTCTAGCAATGGATGTAATTTTTACAGTGAGGTGGATCCAGTGACCACTGGAAACTTTCGGAGCAGGGAGGGGAATTGCAGTTGAAATACAGGGGCATTTTCTGGACTTGGAGGTTGTCCTGAGTGCTGTTGTGCTGATAGATGTAGACCATTTTAAATCAGCACACACTATTCAGAACTGTGTGGGAAAGAATGTGGTCTAAAATGTGAACTGTGGTCTATGCTTGGTGGCAAGGCACCAGGATGTGTATATCCATTGAGGGTGATGAGCCACAGTGATGAAAGATGTTTGTGTGGATGTTGTGGGAGTTGTGGGAGGTGGGGAACATGGGAATCCCTGTAATTTCTGTGTAATATTTAGGTAATCTAAGCACCTCTAAATATATATATATATATATATAATATAAGTAAATTCATATATCTAAATGACTATTGAATGGATAAAGAAATAATGATATCCATGGCCTAGGACATCAATAAAGTGTTAAAATACACCATAAAGTAATATATAGCATAAGATGGGTCAATGAATATGTAGCAGTTGGATATCATTATGATCTCCAAAAATAGATATTGGATTATGCTTGTAAACTGGTCGGTTAATCAGGGCATGATTAAGTTATGATAAGGGTGTTGACTGGCCCAGAGTCCATAGCTCATTGAGCCCCGCCCCTTGGTAGGTGGGGTCTCAAACATAAAAAGACATGGCAAAGGACAGAGCTGGAGCAGTTTTTGATGTTGGATTTCTGATGATCAGGGACAGAAGGCCCTGGGGATAAGAGACAAGATATTCACCTGACATTTCAGATCTGGCCTTATGGAGAGAGGCAAAGCTTAGAGAGCCTCATAGTCTACAGCTGACCTTGTGGAGGAAAGAGAGGAGGTGAGCCCAGAGACAAATGCAGCCCTGGGAAGAGTGGAAACCAAGAAGTCTGAACACTCGCAAATGTCAGCAGCTGTCTTGCTCCAAGACAAGGTAACAGACTTTGGTGAAGGAAGAAATTTATGCTTAATTGCCTGGCAAGTGTAGGCTTCTACACCAAATAAATACCCTTTATGAAGACCAACAGATTTCAGGTATTTTGCATCAGCACCCCTTTGGCTGACTAATACAGGATATAAAATGTTTTAAAATACATTATTTGCCAAGTCAATAACAAATAATAAGTGCAGATTTGGAAAGGCAAGCAATA
>JAKSZT010000821.1:0-16021 GCA_026826555.1 Tolypeutes matacus | reverse complement strand
AGGGGATGAGCACTTGAAATACAGGGGCTTCTTTGGGATTTGGAGGTTGTCCTGAGTACCATTGTGGCAACAGATGTAGGCCATTTTAAGTCAGCACAAACCATTCAGAACTGTGTGGAATAGAGTGTGGTCTTCGGTGTGAACTGTGGTCTATGGTTGGTGGCAAGGCCCAGGATGTGTAAGTCCATTGAGGGTGGTGGGCCACACTTGTGGGAGATGTTTGTGTAGGATGTGGTTGAAGGTGGGCAAATTGGGAATCACAGTGGGTTCCGTGTAATATTTGGTAATCTAAGCACCTCTTAAAAAAAAAAAATATATATATATATATATATATAATATTTTTGTAAGCAATATATAAATAACATTTTTGTAAGCAAATGCACATATATGCATATATATTTATATATCATTTTACAAATATTGGTATGTATTGTGAAAATTTTGACTTTTACCCGCCATAAAAAATAAATAAATTTATAAAAAACGACTCAAAATGGATCAAAGATCTAAATATAAGAGCCAAAATCATAAAGACCTTGGAAGATAATGTAGGAAAGCATCTACAGGACCTTGTAATAGGAATGGGTTTCATGAACTTCACTGCCAAAGCACGAGCAGCTAGAGAAAAAATAGATAAATGGGATCTCCTCCAAATGAAAAACTTCTGCACCTCAAAGGATATTATTAAGAAAATAAAAAGGCAGCCTACACAATGGGAGAAAAATTTGGCAATCATATATCTGACAGGATCCTAATATCCTGCATATATAAAGAAATCCTACACCTTGAAAATAAAATGACAAACAACCCATTTAAAAATGGGCAACTGACCTGAAAAGACACTTCACCAATGAAGAAATACAAATGACTAAAAAGCACATGAAAAAATGCTCAACATCGCTTCCTATCAGAAAAATGCAAATCAAAACTACAATGAAATACCATCTTACACCCATCAGAATGGCAGCTATTAAAAAAACAGCAGACACTAAATATTGGAGAGGATAAGAACCCTCATCCACTGCTGATGTGACTGTAGTATGATCCAACCCCTGTGGAGGACAGTTTGGCAGTTCCTCAGAAAACTAAAAATAGATCTTCCATATGATCCAGCAATTCCACTGCTGGGTATGTACCCAGAAGAACTGAAAGCAAATACACAAACAGATATATGCACACCAATGTACATAGCAGCATTGTTCACCATTGACAAAAGTTGGAATCAGCCACGGTACCCAACAACAGACCAATGGATAAGCAAATGTGGTACATACATACAATGGAATATTGCTCAGCTCTAAGGAGGAATAAAGTGCTAACACATGGAATAATGTGGATGAATCTTAAGACCTTATGTTGAGTGAAGCAAGCCAGGCATTGAAGGATGAATGATATATGACCTCACTGATTTGAAATGAGGAAAGTGAGCTGTCTCTGAGAACTATTGTCTGAAAGATAGGTTAACAAGTGAGAGAAAGAGAAGAGTAGGCTGTGAGCCATTACCCATATGGACATAACCTTTGGTAAAGGGATAATTTATAGTTCCATATTGAATGATAGGACATATTGGTAATGATATTACTGGGTTGGTTGGTGCAGGGTTTACAGGTGGGTAGACTAGGAAGGGAAGGTTGGAATACTCAAGGTATATAACTATGAATCTTGTCATTCCATGAGTCAAGACAGGGAAGTGTCATGTGCCCCAGGGGAAAAGGGTGGAAGGAACAGAAAAGAACAAACAAGGGATATTTAGTGGTCATGGGAAAGGTTTTACATTACCTTACAGTAATGGACACAGGAAATGGTAAATATCATCAATACATATTAAACTATCATCTAAAATATAAACTGTACTGTAAACTTTGACAATATTTAGTTGCTATACTTTACTCTCTGTATAACAGTTTTAACATTGCTAACATTCCCCCCAAAAAAGGTTTTTATATGGGGTGGGGTAGGGGGAGGGTGGTTGGGTATGGGGGAGTCTCTAGTATTTGTGTGTGATTTTGCTGTGACCTAAAACTTCTTTGAAATGTAAATGAAAATTTGGGTTACACTGGGGAATGAGAGTGGGAAGGTGTCACGGTACAATGGACATCCTATAATACAGTGATAAAAGGAAAAAAGGATGTTTTTTTAAAAAGGGAATTTCTTTTGTTTTTTTTCCATTTTTTGAATGTCCCAATCCACTAATTATATTTTTTTGTTTGTTTGTTTTGTTTATCCTGAGTTTCCTTGTGTTTATCTCTTGCATTTGAGTTTTTCATTCTTGTTTCTTTTACCTAACAGCTGTATTTGGTTACAATATAAGCTAAATGTTCAAGGAATATTTAGATGACAGAAGGGTTACAATGGGGGCTACAGAGGATTATTGGTTGGGGGCATCTGGGAAGGGGGATTCATGGGAGTAAATTCTTCTGAATATACATGAAAGATATATAAAATTGTTCAAATGATCAAAGAATGGGGCACGGTCACAGTCAGTGGACAATCACTCAATAAATGAGGGAATCTGAATTCCCAGTCTTGGAGAGCTCTGCCACATTCTCCAAGGGAGCAGCAACAGCTCTCGGGGTGCAGGGACAGTGTCTGTCAAAAGAGGATGGGCCACTGAGGAGTTCTTGTTATTGATGACTAGCCTTATGAGTCTTTGCTCTTGTAATTGAAACTTAGCCTACTGTTATGGGGTGCCTAAGGGTTGCCACCTGAGAGCGTCCTACTTGCTCAAATGTGGCCTCTCTCTTAGCCAAACTCAGCATATGAATACATTACTTTCCCCCCAATGTGGGACATGACTCCCAGGGATGAGCCTCTCTGGCAATGAGGGATTAATATCAAGTGCAAACTGGCAACGTACTGGAAAAAGACCTTGAAGAAAATGGGGAAAGGTAGAGACATATGAGTTCAAGTGGCTAAGAGACTTCAAAGAGTCAGGAGATCATCCCAGAGGTAACGCTTATGAACACGGTAATAGGATCTCATAGAACACCAAAGTGCATCTCACCCCACAAAGAGGGGATCCTGAGGGCTCTGGAGACACCCAGGACCTATATAAAGAGGGATAGCCCCAGAGACTTATGTCTTATCAGTGGGCTGTATTTTGGAATCTGTGCTCCTGAGAGTGAAAGAGTTGGACTCAAATAAGTCCTCCCTGAACATGATTCATCAGTCCCTTCTATTCAAACCTATATGTGATGCTGGAGTTTTTAGATGTACTTCCAGAGACTGGAGCCTCTGGACTAACTATATGCCAGCTGTGCCTGGAATCTCGGTGGAGCTGCAACTCCTACCCTACAGCTCAATATACTCATCCAAGTCACCTGGCAAGGAGACAACGATGGGTAGCGGCCATCCCAGGGAATGGAGAGGGCCTGCAGTAGCAGGCAGGATAATCCCACCCACCATATCCATGGGCTATAAGCCCTCTCTCACTTGGAGATGGAGTGGACATCACCGTCTCAGTCCCCTCAGGATTGGGGGAAGTACTATGGACTAGAGTGAACTTAATGGTATTCTGTTGAACATATATGGTGATTTTTAGCAATGGAAATAATTTTTACAGTGAGGTGGAGCCAGTGACCACTGGACACTTTTGGGGCAGGGAAGGGAATTGCAGTTGGCTTTTTCAGAACTTGGTGGTTGTCCTGAGTGCCATTGTGGTGATGGATGTAGGCCATTTTAAATCAGCACACACCATTCAAAACAGTGTGGGAGAGAATGTGGTCTAAAATGTGAACTGTGGTCTATGCTTGTTGGCAAGGCAGCAGGATGTGTTTATCCATTGAGGGTGATGAGCCACAGTGATGAAGGATTTTTGTGTGGATGTTGTGGGAGGTGTGGGAGGTGGGAAACATGGGAATCCCTGTAATTTCTGTGTAATATTTAGGTAATCTAAGCACATTAAAAAATATGTATATATATATAATAAATAAATAAATTCATATATCTAAATGACTATTGAATGGATAAAGAAATAATGATATCCATGGCCTAGGACCTAAATAAAGTGTTAAAATACACCATAAAATAATATGTAGCATAAGATGGGTAAATGAATATGTAGCAGTTGGATATAATTATGATTTCCAAAAATAGATACTGGATTATGCTTGTAAACTGGACTGTTAATCTGGGCACGATTAAGTTATGATAAGGGCATTGACTGGCCCAGAGTCCATAGGTCATTGAGCCCTGCCTTTTGGTAGGTGGGGTCTCAAACATAAAAAGACATGGCAAAGGACAGAGCTGGAGCAGTTTTTGATGTTGCGGTTTGATGATCAGGAACAGATGGACCTGGGGAAAAGAGACAACATATTCACCCTACATTTCAGAAATGACCTTGTGGAGAGAGGCAAAGCTTAGAGAGCCTCATAGTCTACAGCTGACCTTGTGGAGGAAACAGAGGAGATGAGCCCAGAGAGAAATGCATCCCTGGGATGAGTGGAAACCAAGAAGTCTGAACACTCGCAAATGTCAGCAGCTGTCTTGCTCCAAGACAGGGTAACAGACTTTGGTGAAGGAAGAAATTTATGCTTAATGGCCTGGTAAGTGTAGGCTTCTACCCCAAATAAATACCCTTTATAAAGACCAACAGATTTCTGCTATTTTGCATCAGCACACCTTTGGCTGACTAATAAAAGATATAAAATGTTTTAAAATACAGTATTTGCTAAGTCAATAACAAATATTAAGTGCAGATTTGGGAAGGCAAGTAAAAGTGTTATAATTTCCCTGGTAAACTTTAAAGAATATTAATGAGTGCATCTCATCCAAATAAATAGAAGAAAAATAAATTGAATAAAAATAGTCCAAAGCAAAATATTCAGGATTTCCTGGGTTGCCATTTGGCTTTTGTTCTGGGGCCACCTAACTCGTGCATCTTTGGAAGCTGCACCTTTCTTATACTTCAGAAGCCTGATGGTTCCAGGGTTGTTTTATCGGCTGTTGTTTTGTCCCCATCATAAATCAAGTGCTGTATCACTTCCCCATTTCCTAATTTTGAAGTCACCAAACTGAATGTGATTCTCTTTTGAAGCAAGAAGGACCATGAATGATAGAACAAATAAAAAGGATATATTTTTGCGCTTCCCAAATTGAACACTCAGAAAATTGATATTGGATCTTTCCTCTTTTCTAATGATTGCATTCAATTCTATAAATTTCCCTCTAAGCACTGCTTTTGCTGCACCCCAGAAACTATGAAGAAACATAGGACATTAAGAAGCAGAAAGAACCACATCACAGAAGATTGTGAGTGAAGCGATATCCACATCCACAACAGTATAGACTTAAGATGAACACAGAGTATGTAAGAAATTTGGGAAAATATGTTCTCTGACCACAAGCATTGTTTCCTCGAGATAATGCTTCTATGAATGTCACTTCACTTTGAAGGAATTTGCATCATGCTTACTTATGCATGAGGAAATCTATGTAAGGAAAATGAATGAAGACAATGAGTTTTGCCACATTGCCCACATGCTAGTCCTCCCCTTTAAGTGTAATTAGTGTGATGTTTTCCTGGAAATTCAACCTCATGAGATACCTGAGAAATAATATTTCAGAGAAACCATTTGGGATTTCATGTATTTGGGAAAGCTAGAGTCAAATAAAGGAAATATACAGGATTAAAACCCTGTGTATATAAGGAATTCTGAAATCCTCAGCCAGGGATTAAATCTCATTGATGATGAAATATTCATACATTAATAAGTGTTATAATGAACATGGGAATGCTTCCTTCTGAAACCAAACTCATGGAATATGAGAAAATTCAATCTAGACAGAAACCATATGAGTGTCCTGGATGAAGTCTGCTCTTTCCAGTCATTTTTTTACTCCCCATTTTAAAACCATACAGGGGAAGAAGCATAGAAATGTAATAAATGTGGGAAAGTTTTCAACCTGAAAGAAAACCTCTTTATTGATCAGAAAATTCTTACTGAAGAGAAATCATATATATGTGGGAAAGCTTTAATTCAAATGTCCAATCTCAGATACAAGAGATTGCCTACTGCAAAGAAACACTGTGCATATAAGGCATGTGAAAAAGCCTTTAGGTACAAATCATATCTCACTGAAAATGAAAAAATTCATAGTGGACAGAAACAAAATGAATGTAAAGAATGCAGAAAAGCCTTCAGCCAAAAGCAATAGTTCATTTAACATCAGAGGATTCATTCTGAATAAAAACGCTATATATGCAATGAATATGGAAAAGCCTTCAACCAGTAGGAAAAAATCGTTAACCATATGAGAATACATACTGGAGAGAAACTGTAAGAATGTGATGGATGTGGGACAGCTTTCATTCAGAAGTCAAGCCTCATTACACACCAGAGAAGACAAACTGGACAGAAACCCTATATATGTAAGGAATGTGGGAAAGCCTTCAATAGCAAATCAAATCTCACTGACCATGAGAATATACATAGTGGAGGGAAACCCTATATGTGTAAGGAATGTGGAATAGACTTCAACCAGAGGCAGTATCTCATTATACATTTCAATACTCATACTGGAGAGAGACCCTGTGAATGGTATGAATGTGAATCTCCAAAGAGTCTCCACCTCCAGTCTGTGCAAATTGTTGCCAATCTTTTATGGAAGTGGCTGTGACTGTGCAATTCAGTCATATTCCTCTTGGAAAAGTGCACTTGCAGTTTGTTCTGAGATCTATCTGCTCCTTCCACATCTTCTTCCACACTCACCTGTGTTCAATTTTTTACCACTAATTTATGCATCAGAACTTGATATTTCTCTTGGTTTATGTAAAGTTGGGCTCTCCAATTATTTCATATTTTCCTGGTTGTTTACACTGGTTGTTCAATCCATTACATTCTGGGTAAGCATTTAAAACATTATCTTTTAAAAAATAATGCTGCCCATTATTGTAGCATTTTCTTATAAAGCACCCCAACCATTGATATTTTTTCAGTTTCTTCACCTGATTCTGATGTGGATTCAAGTTTAACAGCAACTGGACTACAGTGGCCTGTTTTCAACTTAACTGCAATTTTCTTTATTATTTTAAATCAGAAAGGATTCTTTCATAATTAGATGATATACTTTTATCTCAAGTATTTTAGGAAGTTAGAAAATTTATTTATATTCTTAAATTGTACACCTATAATTTTCTCATACGTGATAGGGTGTGGGATGGATGAAACTAAAGAATGCATTTAATTAGTCTGAGAAATATCTGGCATCTGCACCCTCTGAAGTTTTCTGCAAACATGGCACTATCTCACAACCTCACTTCTATTCTTATCCTCCCCAGATCCCAGGACTTTCTGGGATCCCATACTATTTATTAGACTCACTGGCTTAATGTTGCTCATTCTGTTGATTTTATTGCTGTACCCAATGCTTTAATGTGAATTTTGACATATCTTTCCTGGCAACAACACTTTTCATCTTGGTATTGCTCTTTCTTTAGCCACCCCAATATTGGAGAAGGTGAATGTACAACTGGAAGCAGGAGATCTGAGTCTGTGTCTGTGATCCAGGAGGGGTAGAGTAAGAGCAGCCTCCTCAGAGGGTCCATGGGAAGGAGGGAAGGGCAAAAGGAGAAGGAGCAGGAAGTTTCCTGTCTGTGCCCTAACTACTCTGCTGCACCAGATCCCAGGTCCCATGCTTTTATCTGCCCCTGCCCACCTGGCGAACCACTTCCTGAGGCAGGTACATCATAGTGGGGCGTCTGTGACTTTAGTCTAGTCCCCAAACCATGTGACTCCCCTGCCTGACTCCCTGTTTTTAGGACTTTCTGGCAAAGTCCACTTCCTCCTCTGTCTTACCAGTACTCATTACTGCCTTGTCTGGAGACAACCACAGTTTACAGGTGTATTCAATAGGCAGCAGCATCACACTGCCATTTGGGAAAAGGGCATCTCTCCAACATTGTGTCCCTGTTTGAGTGTGCCAAGTGCTGCCAATGCAAAATACCAGAAATAAGTTGGCTTTTATTGGAATTTATTAATGTTATTAATGCTGTCTTAGCAAGGGTCAGCTGCTCCTGGACTCCTGCCACGGCAAAATGTTGGGCCTGCCTGTCTCCCTCTGCCTTCTCTTCCAAACTCACTTTCTCTCTGAGCCCGACAATGGGCCATCAGACACAATTGCTCACACTTCTTTCTCCTCTGGCCTGGATGTCTTCAGCTTCAAGCTGCTCCATGACTCTAGCCTGTGGCCTCTCCCTCAACCACTCAGAGTTTCTGTATCTCTCCACAGCTGTAGGAGATCCTGGAGCCCTCTCCCACATGGCAGGATAAACATGGCAGCAATCTTTCTCTTTGTGTTCCATGTATGTAAGAATTCATCACAATGATTGGGGTCTATCCTGGTGCCTAAAATTTAATCAGAGGCCCTTAACTAAACTAAGGCAATCTAACAAAAAAATGACCTAATCAAAAGGTCCCTTATCTGAATCTACCTAAATGTCCTACATACAAATGGCTTACACACACAGTAACCGGTCAATAAGAACATACTTTTCCGGGGTCCACACAAGACTCAAAAAAGAGCGTTAACCCAGGGCACAGGGATCAGGAGGGGTCTCCTAAGTCTGGGAGAAATGGGAACTCATGAAGCAGTGGCTGTACTTTGGGTGTGGCCATCATTGAGCAAAATGGGGTGCTGACCACCATTACACTGGTCCCTAGAATGGTCCCAAGAAGAACTCAACATACAATGCTTTCTCCACCAAATCTTAGCTCCAAAATCAGGTGTGTAACTTGAGAAGTGTGCCATTATACCCATCCCCAGAGACAGAGCACACAGATTTTACCTAGGGAGGGGAACAGGAATCACGTTGTAAAACTGAAAGTCCCTAATTTCTTCTCCAAAGAACTAATTACATTTAAAACAAAATGGAGAAATTCAACCCATGGGCACTGTCAAAAACAGTGGAGATCATCGATGGCCTGAGATTAAATTCATCTCAACCCTTCAGGAAGGAGTGAAATACATATTTTTACAGATGAGTAAAATCTAATAAAGTCATACTTCTGGGAAGATGGCAGACTAGTAATACACAGGAATCTCTTCTCCAGAAATGTAGTTAGAGAACAGGGTGACACCATGCCAAAACAGATCTTCTAGGATTTACGAAAGCAGGTGCAGTCTGCACACCACCCAGAGGAGAGTGGGGCAAAACAGGGAAATCACGATGACAGAAACAGAACTGAGGATTTGAACCAGCAGTGGCTGCTGCTGCCAGTGTCCTCCACCACACCCTTTATAATTCTTGGGCCCCTGGGCCTGCGATTACAGACAAAGTGGGCTCCAGGGATCTACCACTTCCAGAAAGGGTAGAGAGAGGGACACAGCCTTAGGCTGACTCAGGTTCTAATCTGCAAATTGCGCTGCAGATCCCCATGGACCCTTCCATATGACGGTTTGCCCTGGGAGCCTAGGAAGGACTGGAGAAATCCGTCCCTTGCAACCTCCCTCTCTTCTAGCCTGGACTAATTGCTGAGGATTCCACAGGAGAGGGGAGAGAGAGCCGGGTTCTGACCCAGCTTTTGACTCACAGGTTTGGTCTTCCCTGTCTCAAGAGCCCTTCCAGGCCAGGTGAGGCTGTGCCATTGTTTGCCTTAGAGCCTGCAAGGCGCTAAAGATATACAAACCTCACAATCTCCTGCACTACTAACAGGGACTGATTATTTAGGATTCAGAGGAGCAAGTAAATATTTCCTAGCTGGGAAAAGGGAGGGAGCTACCAGAGAAGACTGGAGAACTGTCTCATAAAGTTTGAATTACAACCCTTTTAGCCCCCAGACGGGAAGCTCTACCATATTGATCTAGTCTGCCACAAAAAATACACACTGACCATGCCTTGAATTGAGAGCTGCCAATGACCGCCATCCCCTGGCAGAATAAGGAAGTGCACATAAGAAAATTAATAAGTAGGAGAGGATTTTCCTGGCCTCTATATCGTCCCTGCCCAAGAGAACCTACAACCAATTACTGGGTCCAGTGCCCAGCTGTGAGCAACCAGAAGGACAATCCTAACAATCAAGGTTGAGCCAAAAATTAAAGATCTGTGGTAACTCACAGCTTCCTGCAACTAAAACCCTATTAAAGGAAAGAGATAGATCATCTAAATAAAATACAACCTAACCAGATGCCTAAACACAAGCAAAAAATTAAGAGCCATACTAAGATAATAGAAGACATGGCTCAAAAAAGGAATACATTAAAGTTCCAGAATAGCTGCAGAATATGAGAGAACTAATAGGTGAGATGAGCACAAATTTCCAAAATCAAATTCATGAGATGAAAGGCAATATACTTAAAGAGATAAATGACATTAAGAAGATATGGAGCGAATGCAAAGAAGAATTTGAAATCCTGACAGAAAAATAACAGAGTTCAAGGGAATGAAAGCACAATAGATGAAGTCAAAAACACATTTGAGGTATACAACAGCAGACTCGAAATGATAGAAGGAAGAATAAGTGATACCAAACACAGAGCAGCTTAAATTGAAGAGAGAAAAGAACACAGAGAGAAAAGAATGGAAAAAATTTATCAGGGGTTCAGAGAGTTGAATGATAACACAAAACACAACAACATACATGTCATGGGAGTTCCAGAAGGGGAAGAGAAAGGAAAAGGTGCAGAAAGAGTATTTGAGGAAATAATAGCTGAAAATTTCCCAACTCTCAAAAAAGAAATGAACTTACATGTCCAAGAAGCACACCATACCCCAGTGAGTATAAATCCAAATAGACCTATGCCAAGACACATACCATTCAGAATGTCAAATGTGAAAGATAAAGAGAAAATTCTGAGAGCAGCAAGAGGGAAGCAAACAATCACGTACAAAGGATGTCCAGTAAGACTTAGTGCAAATTTCTCTTCAGAAACCATGGAGATGAGAAGACAGTGGTATGATACAACTTGGAAACTGAAAGAGAAAAACTGCCAGCCGAGAATTCTTTATCCAGCAAAACGGTCCTTCAAATATGGAGGTGAGTATAAAAAATTCAAAAACCAACAGAAACTAAGAGACTTTGCCAAAAAGAATCCGCCTTTGCAGGAAATATTAAAGGAAGCCTTAGAACCTGAAAGAGAAAGACAGGAGAGAGAGGCTTGGAGGATTGTATAGAAGAAAGAAAAGAGAAAGGATAACCAAAAGAGTAAAAAGAGAGACAAAAAACAGGATGGCATAGGAAAACCAAAGTATACAATGGAGGAAATATATAATGCATTTTCAGCAATATCATTGAATGTGAATGGATTAAATTCCCCAATTAAAAGATACAGGCTGACAGAACGGATTAAAAACATGAGTCATCCATATGCTGCTTGCAAGAAACTCACCTCAGACTCAGGAATACAAACTGGCTGAAAGTACAAGATTGGAAAAAGATATTCCACGTGAATAGTAAAGAGAAAAGAGCAGGTATAGCTATACTAATATCAGACAAAACAGACTTCAAAAGCAAAAAAGTGATAAGAGATACAGTAGGCCATTACATATTAATAAAAGCGATGATCCTCCAGGACGATATAACAGTAAGAAATATCTATGTACCTAACAAGGATACCCCAAAATATATGAACCAAACTCTGGCAAAACTGAAGGAAGTAATAGACATTTCTACAATAATCGCTGGAGATTTCAACACCTCTGTCACATCATTAGATAGAACAACTAGACAGAAGATCAACAAGGAAACAGAGAAATTGAACAATATGATAAACAAGTTAGACCTAACAGACAAATACAGAGCACTGCATCCAAACTCAGCGGGTTATACATTCTTCTCAAGTGCCCATGGATATTCCTTCAGGATAGACCACATGTGAGGTCACAATTCAGCTCTCAATAAATATAAAAAGATTGAAATTATACAAAGCAACTTCTCAGATCATAATGGAATGAAACTAGAAATCAATAACTGACAGGAAAAAAGTTAATTGGCAAATGTGTGGAGACGGAACACACACTCTTAAATATTCGGTGGGCCTAAAAAGAAATTGCAAGTGAAATCAATAAATATATTGACACACAAAAAAAATGAGAATACAATGTATCAAAACTTATGGAATCCAGCAAAGGCAGTCTTGTGAGGGAAATTCATTGCCCTAAATTCCTATATTAAAAATCAAGAAAGAGCTAAACTCAAAGATTTATCTGAACAACTAGAGAAACTAGAAAAAGTACAGCAAACCAATCCCAAAGCAAGCAGAAGGAAAGAAATAATAAAGATTAGAGCAGAAATAAATGAAATTGAGAACAGAAAAGCAATAGAGAAAATCAACAAAACCAAAATCTGGTTCTTTGAGAAGATCAATAAAATTGACAAATCCCTTACTAGACTAACAAAGAGAAAATGAGAGAAGATGCAAATAGACACAATCAGAAATAAAAGTGGGAAATTACAAATAACCTCATAGAAATAAAAAGAATCATAAGAGGATATAATGAGAAACTATATGCCAACAAACTAGACAACCTAGATAAAATGGACAAATTTCTAGAAACACATAACCAACCTACACTGTCGCTACAAGACATACAAGAACTTAACAAACCAATCACAATTAAGGAGATTGAATTCATCATCAAAAATCTCCCAGCAAAGAAAAACCCAGGACCAGATGGTTTCACAGGTGAATTCTACCAAGCATTTCAAAAAGAATTAACACCAATCCTGTTTAAACTCTTCCAAAAAATTGAAGAGGAGGGAAAATTACCCAACACATTTAATGAAGCCAACATCACCCTAATACCAAAGCCAGTAAAGATTCCATGAGGAAAGAAAATTACAGAACAATCACTCTAATGAACATAAATGCAAAAATTCTCAGCAAAATTATGCAAATCGAATCCAAGAGCATATCAAAACACTTATACATCATGACCAAGTGTGATTTAATCCTCCTATGCAAGGCTGGTTCCACATAAGACAATCAATGAATGTAATACACCACATTAAGAAATTGAAGGAATAAAACCACATGATCATCTCAATAGATGAAGTCATTCGACAAAATCCAACATCCTTTTTGGATAAAAATACTTCAAATATAGGAATAAAAGGAAAATTCTTCAATATGATAAAAGGCATATATGAAAAACCCACAGCCAACATCATACTCAATGGGGTAAGGTTGAAAGTTTTCCCTCAAAGATCAGGAACAAGACAAGAATGCCCACTGTCACCATTGTCATTCAACATTGTACTAGAAGTTCTAGCTAGGGCAATTAGACATGACAAAAAATTAAAGGATTCTTGTATAAGGGGTGAGATAGGTGTGCTCTTTCATTCTTTTGGTTATAGATATCCAGTTCTCTGAAAACACCATTTGTTGAAGAGATGATTTTTTTCCCATTAGAGTGGGCTTGGTAGGTTTCTCAAAAACCAATTTACTGTGTAGGTGAGGGTATATTTCTGGGTTCTCAATTCTATTCCACTGATCGATGTGTCTATCTTTATGCCAGTACCATGCTGTTTTGACCACTGTAGCTTTGTAATAAATTTCAAGGTCAGGCAGTGAAATCCCTCCCACATTGCTCTTCTTTTTTAGAATGCTTTTGGCAATTCGGGTGCACTTACCCTTCCAGATGAATTCGGTAATTGCCTTCTCTAATTCTGTAAAGCAAGCTGTTGGGATTTTGATTGGTATTGCATGGAATCTGTGAATCAGTTTGGGCAAGATTGACATCTTCATAATATTTATTCTTCCAATCCATGAATACGGAATCTCTTTCCATTTGTTTTGGTCTTTTTTCATTTCTTCCATCATTGTTTTGTAGTTTTCTGTATATAGGCCCTGTACTTATTTGGTTAAATAAACTCCTAGTTATTTGAGGCTCTTTGTTGCTATTGAAAATGGAATTTTCCTCCTGATTTCCTCCTCAGGTTGTTCAGTACTAATGTACAAAACATTACCAATTTTTGCATGTTGATCTTGTATCCTGCCACTTTGCTTACCACATTTATTAGTTCAAATAGCTTTGTCGTGGATACTTCAGGATTTTCTAAATACAGGAACATGTCATCTGCCAACAGTGAGAGTTTTACTTCCTCCTTTCCTGTTTGGACGCCTTTAGTCCTATGCTTCTTCATAGTTTGTGGGGTGCACCAAAAAGAGTGCTTTGAGGGAAATTAATAGCATTGAATGCATTCATTAGAAAAGAGGAAATATCCTATATCAATCATCTAAGTGTCCAATTTGGGAAGTGCAACAATATCTCATTTTTATTTGTTCTATCATTCATGGCTCTTCTTGTTTCAAATGAGCATCACATCCAATTTGGTGACTTCATAACAAGGAAATGGGGAAGTGATACAGTACTTGATTAATGATGGGGACAAATCAACACCCCATAAATCAACCCTGGAACATTCAGGCTTCTGAAGGCTAAGAAAGCTACAGATTCCAAAGATGCACGAGTAAGGTGGCCCCAGAACAAAGGCCAAAATGGCAACCCAGGAAATCCTGAACACATTGTCTTGGACTGACTATTTTTATTCCATTTGTTTACTTCTATTTATTTAGATGAGATGTACTATTTAATTTTCTGTAAAGTTTTCCATGGAAATTAAAACAGTTTTGCTTGCCTTCCCAAATCTGCACTTATTATTTGTTATTGACTTGCCAAATATTGTTAAAACATACTTAATAAAAGAACTATGTGTAACAAACAAGTTATTAAATTATTTATATATGCAATATATTGTATTGAAGTTTTGATTAGTATTTAAGTATATTTTACATAACTCATAACTACAGTAGATTATACAACAGACATCCAATGAATAAACTTTTATTTCTTAAGCATTTAAGATTCTTAGTAGCATGATTAGAATGATGTCAAATTTTTTTATATTGTATACTTTCAGGCATAGGTAAAAACAAATTAGTATTTTCTTTTTGGGCAGTGGGGTCATACATTAACATGTAATTTTAATCCTTGCATTGGTTTTGTTGTTAACATTATAATTAGAATTGGGGCTGTTGTTTACTGAGTTGAATATAAACTTGATTTATTGTTGGCTATTTTACAGGAAGGGGAATGTGGGATGGCTTGACCTGTTTAAGAAAATATTAAAGAAAGCTTAAGCAAGTTTTAAAATAAAGTGATAGTGACATAACTGGATATTAATTTTTTGCAACAAACTAGCAATATTTGAGACCACTGCATCCTGCAGTGGTGTTATTTTATTTTACTAAAATTTACTGTTATGCACTACCCTGTCAGCCTTTAATGGCTGCTTTCTTCTTCTAGTTATAACTAAAAATTATGATTAATAACATTACATTTTATTTACTATTTTATTGAAACATGATTATATTTTAAGGAATTTTATACCCTTTTAAAGTATTCATATGAACTTTTTGTTCATACAACTTTAATTGTTATAAAAATAGAAAATTTCTTTTAATTATACAACAGTTTTAAATACTTCATTTAACTTATATCACATGAACTTAACTATTTTTAGTATTTTACTTGTTTTTTAGGTAAAAGTTCAAGTTATTTGTGACAGTTTGAAATAAAAGCTGTCTTTCAGGATTTGACATTGAGAAAGCAGGTTCAAACGTGTTCTTCTTAAAAGTTATAAGACCTGATTCTTCATGGAAATGATAAGGTTAAAGTACATGAAGCTATTTTGATAAAACAGACTTTCTTTATTGCATATTGACTTTTGAGGAGAAAAAGTTTGTAAACTTTTACTAAAACAGAATACTGACTTGAGAAACTTTGAGAAAGAATAAAATATTAACATTACATTATTACATTGTTTGACATTAAAGCTTTTAAATTTTTATACATAGATTGCTTAAATTTTACTTAGCTTTGACAACAAAAATTCCTTTTTCACAAGCCTTTTGCAATTTTATATTTATTCAGTTTTTGTCCCACATTTTACTTTGTTTTAATAACTAGTTTTTTAATCTTAGGATAAAGGTGGGCAACATGGAAATCCTAGTGGGTTCCGTGTAATATTTTGGGTATCTAAGCACCACTTAAAAAAAAAATATATATATATATATATATATA
>JAKSZT010000820.1:107255-149817 GCA_026826555.1 Tolypeutes matacus | reverse complement strand
ATATGTAACCTTCAAGGAGGGAAACTAGACACAAAATGTTCATAACCTATTATAATTATGTTCCGGGTATCTTCATTTTGTGACTGTTCTTAATGTTTGTATAATATAGTTTCTTTACACTCTACACATATATTTATTACTGACAGGAAGAAAACTGAATTATTATGTATGTTTTTTTGTTTTTCAGGTGCCCAAGAGCATTCATTTTATTTTATTTTTTTTGAAACATTTTAATTTTATTTATTTTTTTAATTTGTTTTTATGTTATTTTTTTTAGCTAGTAATTAAGAATTTTTTAAACACCATATGAATGAGCCTATGATTTTTCTACAATAAAAGCACTTCATATTGAAAAAAAAAAATGGCTTGGCCAATGTTACCAACCTATTAGTCTTGCCTTTGCCCTGAGCTATCCTGCTAACCTGCCTTTCCACCTGTTGGCCTTTGTGGTTCCAGCCCAGGTTTCCGACTGAGAGCCTTGCTAAGCTTGATTACCTTTGTAGGCAAAGCTCTTTAGGCAGATGAACTGGACCATAAAACACCATCCATCCAGTCAGTGGGTAGGCCTAGGTGTCCCAAATACATCGTTATTGGTATTTCTCCACTTATAAAACAGTGCAAGCTCCACACAATTGCCGAATTAATAAATTCAAAAACTGTAATTTTCACAAAGACAGCACAAAGAAACAGAAACTAGAGCAGGAAACTAGCCTCTCCCTCTATGAATTCTCTCCCTTTGTGAACTCACCCATGCTACTTGAACAGCTGTCACAGGCTTAGACTGGTCTTCAGAGACCTCCATGACATCAGGTCAGACAATAGCTTCAGCTCTATATTTAGCAAGGAGAGAAATAGAAGACAAGAGAAATGAGAAGCAAAACAGACCAAGATGAATAGTGCAGTCTGTCTCTTTGTTTTTAATTTTTCTTAGCAAAACAAGAAGAATTTTGGTCTGTATATTTAGGCTAAGTGCTCCAGATCCTAACATGAGTTTACTGAGTGATGACTTGTAATTCGTTTAATCTTTTTGTGGCCTTTTCCTGCCCAGCATGAAACACTGGATGAAAATTCTCACCTGCAGTTCACTAGTGGGAAAATGTAACTCAGTCTGATTTAGTTTTTAGTATAACATAAACATTAAAAGTCAGGATACCTGGGTTCTAATCTAACTGCCAACCTGACTTGAGAGTTGTTTCCCTTCTGTTGGTCTGTTTTCTCATCTCTTGAGTGAGGATGCTAGATGGCATGTTTTCTAAGTTCCCTTCCTTTCTGTTTTGATTATCTGTGAAGGGAATTCTAGGAATAAATGCTTAGCAGTGTTCAGGGCACCCACACTTCTCCTGAAGAAGAAATATGGGAGGCAGGGAGCTAAAAAGGGTATATGCTTATGTTGCTCATTAATGCTGGAATATTTTTCTTTGAGGGCACTAGCTCTGTAGGTATTTGGAATGACAATGAAAGTCAGAGATCAGCAAACTTTTTCTGTAAAGGGTCAGATAGTAAATATTTTAGGCTTTGTGGGCCTACAGTTTCTGTTGCAACTACTCAACTCTACATTGTAGAGTGAAAGCAGACATAGGCAATACAGAAATAAATGAGTTTGGTTATATTCCACTACAAAAACAGGTGGTGAGAAACTGGCCCAGGGGCCATAGTTTGCTAACCCCTCATATAGTGAGGGTCCTTGTCATAAGAAACTTGCTACCTTTTGTCCCCTTCCCACATATACTTCTGTAACAGGCTTAGATACCAGGTCTGCTAAAGTTTATTTTTATTAAGTGAATCTGGGTCATGTTTTGAAGCCAGGAAATAATCTGGAATAATCATGATGTGAAGATCACTGAACTAGAAGCCAGAAGATGAGGTTGGATGCTAGTTTCCACCATTTAATTAGCTGGTAAATTACTTAATCTTCGTGAATACATTTCTTCATTTTTCGAATAAAAAAGGGTAAATAGTACATGTAACTGAAAGGAGTAAGAATAAGACTAATAGCATTAACATGTGACTATTCTCATAAAATCTAAAGTGTTCCTTTCACATTTATCATCACATTTAATTTTTGAAAAACCCTTACCATCTACCTAAAGTTAGATATTATATAACACACAACATCCCAGCAGGTAGATGTCATTATTCCCATTTTATGGATAAGACACTGAAGGTGAGAGAAGCTGGCTGCTTTGCCAGTTTAAGTGGCACAGCCAGAATTTGAAACTCACCATGACTTACATTTTGAGGGTTATATCCATCCTGTTGTCTTCCTACTGTAAAGAGTAAAAGTGAAATGAAAACACTCTGAAAACTGCACAGTGCTATACTAACATAAGGAGTTATAATTATTCAAGGTAAGAAAAAGAAGTGTCCCAAATCTTCCCTCTACATGTTAAACATTGGAATTTTCATGATGGTCTTGACAACCCAATTCAACATACATGTTCTCCATACCTACTCTGTGTGTAATCAGCCTCCATCCTCAAGGAGCTTCTTGAGGATGCATCCTCAAGGAGCTCCTTACTCCTAAGGAGAGGCTGAAGAATCTCTCCTTAAACTTATTTGTCCTCCCTTATACTATATCCAGGGAAATAGATTTGCTGCTATTGTCATGGACATGGTGGTTACATATCAACAGAGATCCAGGCATGATTCAGATTTGTGCCAATAAGATGTTTGAAGGAATGAGGCAGGGGGAAGGAGGAGGAGTTGTCAGTGAAACCTGGCATCTTCCAACTCTGAACCAGCCCTGCGGGTAAAAAGACTGTGAGGATTCTACCTTGCCCTGACCTGTATAAAGGGAAGGATAACAATTACATAGCAAGGATAACAAATCTCACATTTTACACTGGATCATCAGGTTAAAAGACACATATACAAAGCATCATTTCCAAGAGTTTGAAAGCATCCCAGACACTGCCTGTTTAAAGGTAGTATGATAAAAAAAATAAAAAATAAAAAAAAATAAAGGTAGTGTGATGGTTAATTTCATGCGTCAACTTGGCTAGTTGTATGGACGTGGTCATGGTGTCCAGTTATATGGACAATCACTGGCCTGCTTGTTAATGCAAGGGTATTTTGAGATGAGATGGGATTTGCAGTTATAATCAGCTGATTGCATCAACAATTCAGCAATGTGGGGAATCTCCAAATCCAATCAGTTGGAGGTCTTGAAAGTCAGAACTAAGGAATTCAGAGGTCAAAAGAGGAATTTGGACTCAACTTCAGCATTGGCTCTTGCCAGAATTTCTAGCCAGCCAGTTCACCTATGGTAATTCAGAGTAAGGAGTCCAATGACACCTTCTTCAGAGTTTCCAGCTTGCAGCCTGCCCAATGAAGTTTGGACTTGCCAGCCCCCATGGTCAGGGGAGCCAATTCCTTATAATAATTCTACTAATCTATATCTATACATATCCTGTTGGTTCTCTTTCTGTGGAGAACCCTAAATAATGCAGATACTTTCAAAGGTAATTTTAAATTTCTAAAGAGCAAAGATCATGGTTGTTGTTGAATTCCCTGTGCAGAGCACCTGACACAGTGGAATCTGGTACTTACATGTCTTTTTTCTGTCTTTTGACATATACTTTTGAGCTATTAAATTGAGCATATTCTTAATATAGAAAACTAGGAAAACAGGGGGAAAGTGAGAGAAAAAAAGCAATCCATAATTCCATAAAATGAAATAACTATTAAGTTGGCAGACTGTTTACAAAAATGACCACAATACCCCTCTCATCTTGCATGCCCTTTTATAATGTGATTTTGTCACTTCCCCCATCTAGAGGTAGAGCCTGATCTTCCCATCCCTTGAATCTGGGCTGACTCTGCAGCTTTGTTTGACTAATAGAATGTAGCAAAAGTGCACTGTAAAAATAAGGATGCTAAACTTTAAAAGCTTTTGTTTTTGCCTGCTTGGAGTCTCCATGCAAAAAAAGAGTCTGCTAAAACACAAGATTTAGTAAGATCCAGAGTCCTATAACATAATATACAAATTCTTCAGGTTTCAATTGAAAATCACTCACACCAATAATGAGGAAGATCTGAAAGCAAATCAACATAAGCCAACACCTAGATGACACAGATATAAGAATTATCTGGCAAGAATTTTAAAACAGCCATAATAAAAATGCCTCAATTAGCAATTATGAACATGCTTGAACCAAATGAAAACATAGAAAATCTCAACAACAACAACAAAAAAAAGAAAATATAAAGAAGAATCAAATGGAAATTTTAGAACTAAAAAATGCAATAAATATAATTTTAAAAACCCAGTGGATGCGCTCAATGGCAGAATGGAGAGGACAGAGGAAAGAATAGGTGGACTTGAAAATAAAACACTAGAAATTGCCAAATATGAACAACAGAGAGATAAAGACTGGAAATGAAAAAAAAAAAAAAAAAAAAAAAAAAAGAATTGTACCCCAGAGTCATGTGGGACTATAACAAAAGAGATAACATTCATATCATTGAAGTCTAGGAAAAAAGGAGAAGGGATGGGGCTGAAAATTATTTATTTTAAAAAATAATAGCTGGAATTTTTCCAAATTTGGCAAAAGATATAAACCTACAGATTCAAGAAGCAAAGAGAAACCCACATTAAAACACATCATAGTCAAACTTCTGAAAACTAAAGACAAAGAAAAAATCTTGCAAGGAGCCAAGGAGAAATAATGTATTACCTGTAGGGTAGAAAAAAATTTGAATGAAGTGGATTCCTCATCAGAAACCATGAAGGCCAGAAGGATATAGCACAACATTTGTCAAGTGCTGAAAGAAAAGAACTGTCAATCCAAAATTCTATAACCAGCAAAAATATCCTTCAGGAATGAAAAAGGAAATGAAGGAAAACTAAGAGAATTTACCATCAGCATACCTATCATAAAAGAATGGCTAAAGGAAATTCTCTAAGAAGAAAATAAATGATAAAAGAAGAAATTTGGAGCATCAGGAAGGAAAAAGGAACAGAGAGAGTGCAAAAGTATGGGTATATAGAAAAGATTTTCCTTCTTCTTTTAAGTTTTCTAAATTTTGCTTGATGGTTTCATTAGTTTCCTAAGGCAGCCATAACAAAGTACCACAAACTGGGTGCCTTAAAACAAAATTTATTCTCTTACAGTTCTGAAGGCTAGAAGTCTGAATTCAAAGTGTCAGTATGGCCATGCTCCTTAGAAATCTGTAGGGGAGAATCTTTCCTTGTCTCTTCTTGATTCTGGTGCTTGCTGGTAATCCTTGGCATTCCTCGGTTTATAGATGCATCATTCCAATCTCTGCCTCCATTCCCACATAACTGTCTTCCTCTGTGTCTCTTGTCCTCTTCTTATAACAACACCAGCTGTATTAGATGTGAACCCACCATAATCCAATATGACCTCTTCTTAACTTGATTATATCTGCAAAGACCCTATTTCCAAATAAGGTCACATTCACAGACACTGGGGGTTAGGACTTCAACATATCTTTTTGGGGAGACACAATTTAAACCATACAATGACTGAACAAAAATTATAACAATGTTTAATGTGGTTCTCAATGTATGTGACAGAAATACTTAAGACAATTTTAAGTACAGGGTTGTAAAGGGACACAAAGGGAGATGAAGTTTCTGTACTTTGCTAGAACTGTTAAGTGTTGAAACCAGTTGTCTTAGTGTGACAGGGCTGCTATAACAAAGTACTACAGAATAGTTGGCTTAAACAATAGGAACTTATTTTCTGAGTTTTGGAAGCTAGAAGACCTTAAATAATAGGCCTCACTTTAAATAATAACATTTTAAAGATCCTGTTTACAAATGGTTTCACACCGTCAGGACCATGCTTTAAGACATGAACACGTCTTTTTTGCAGGAGGTGGGGTGTATGAGTCAATCCATAATACCAGTAGGCTTTGACAACTTGTGTATATATAACGTAATACTAGAACAATCACTTTAAAAACTACCTAAATTGATACACTAAAAAACACTACAGATAAATCAAAATTGGATTCTACAAGGTATTCAAGTAATACATAGGAAGCCAGGAAATAAGAAAACAGAGAAATGAAAGACAAAGAGAACAAATAAAAAACAAAACATCTTCAAAAAAAAAAACAATAATAATATGACCTCAGGCATCCAGGCATTTAGTTGTTAAAGCCCATACTCTGAAGCCAGCCTGCCTGGGTTAAATTCCTGGCTCTATCATATTGGACAAATTACCTAACCTCTCTGTGCTTCAATTACTATATCTGCCAAGTGGGAATATACTAATACCCATTTCACAGGATTTGATGAGTTTTAAATAAATTAATATTTACTTAGAAGAGTACCTGGCACATGGTAAATATTATATACATGTTTGTCAATTAAATAAAATTCATTGATTTTCCCAACTTTTAGGGCCAGGAGCCATTCAATTGTTTCTCCCTTTTTGCCTTCATAAATGACACTGTGGAGAGAATTCTTGTACTTTAGACTTATCCCATATTCCTGAATATTTTTCAGATATAGGAGTCTTCTGAAATATGTTTTGATGTTTATATGTAGCCCTGTTCTGTTTTTTTCTAGACAGGATAGACTTCTTAGAAGTGGTTTTGACTCAGAACTTAAATATTTGGAGTAACTGGAGTTTTCACCAAATTGACCATTGTATTGTCAGCACCCAAAATACAGATGGAGGTCTTTATGCAGGTGATGTAAAGATGCCCTGAAGGTTCATTACTTTATGCCAACAAACTCACAAAGGCGAAGAGCATAGACTCTGAAGTTAGATCACCTTCAAATTCCAGCTCTACCATTTATTAGCGGTGCAAACATGGGCATCTTGCTTAATCTGGCCATGTTTCAGTTTCTTCATCTATAAAAAGAGGGAAATAACCGCATCTACCACACAGGGTAGTTGTGAGGATGAAATGAGTTAATGTACCTCAGGTGCTCAGAGGAGTGCCTGGCATTGAATAAGCATTAAACATTACTTCAGATAGTAATTTCTTACTCTCTGAAAACAAATATAAAGGCTAAGTCAAGTCCCCTTCATGATGGCCTAAATTCATCCTGAAAGAATGCAGATAAGAAAATTATTATGAACGTCAATGTGAAATGGTGAAGCAAAAGGGGAAACACCTCCCTCTCCCATTATTTAGCAATGTTAACTGCCAAGAGTGTTGTAATTCAGCTATCAATTATGTCACCACTATCTGCAGCCTACTGCACATTGCTTTCCCAGTAAATCATCTCTACAGGATGAGGGGAAATTCACACAGTAGCTTTACATAAAGAATTTTTTATCACCTGAGCCAATTCTGGCTGCATGCACATGTGGGAACTTAGCACATTTATTTGATGACAAACAGATTGGCCTGTCCCATAGGAGTATTTGAAAGGCTCAAGGCACGGATTGAAGTCTTTACAATTCTTGGTTAAAAGGAACTCTATGACTAAAGGGGTTTATTCTTAGATTCCTTATGGCTGTAAGTCAAAATATAAGACAATGCTTTGAGAGAGATTGTTTATCATGTTTTTAAATGGATTAAAAATAAGCTGTTAAGATCTCCTTTAAACTCTGAGCTTAGAGTAGATTCTATTTTAGGGTATTATTCAATATGTAAACAAACTGAACCAAGATAAATTGTATAAGGTTCCGTAATTCATTCCTTGCTTCTGAAGAATAGCAACTAGCTGCTACAAAAATTTCAGCTTCCTACCTAATTTTTGTTTCTCCTTTCCTCATTTACAATGGCTGGTTTCACTCTGCAATACAGACATGAGACAGACTATAAAAACCAAACATTAATCCACCCTTTTTATTCAACCTTGCAGAAGGATATTCAAGACCCAAAGGAATTATTCTATTATAACTAGATTCTATGCATCATAGAAAAGAGAGATGTTTGGGGCTCAGACATCTGTTCTCAACTCATTGATACATTGACCATATATCCCAGAGTTCCTGCCACAGTTCTAATGTTAAATATCCTGAGCTAGTCTCAGTATAAAATACTAAGCATTTTTATATCTCTCAGACATCCCATAACCCCTGGAAGAGTCATGTGTCCTAATTTATGTGTGGGAAATATTAGAACCATGAGCATGGGCAACTCCCACTGTTCATAACTGTTGAGTATGTTCTGCCATTCCCAGGGCACAAAGTTTGGGTCTGGACTCCATTATTTGGGGAACTTGATCAGTGTCCCAAAGAAAGCCTCAGAAAGGAAGCCTCTTAAGAATTCTTAAGAAGTTCCATTCCAGTGTGTCTTAAAGGCCCCTGGAATTTAAAGAAGAATTTGGTGCAAAGGACAAGACTCTTCTAAACACATAGCACTGTCTCTTGACTTCCAGCTGGGACCATTTGCATATTGAATCCTGTTCTCATAGGGGATGAGCTCAACAGAGCAAAGCCAAGGTAATTAGAACAGAGACCAAGGAGGCACTCTAACCTCTATACCTGTAAGAGTGTGTATTCTGGAGTCAGACAATATGAATTTGAATCTTATCTATACCCCTCATTAGCTGTGTAACCTCAGATAAGTTAAACCCCTCTTTGCCTCAACTTACTCCTCTGTAAAATCCTTATAATAATAGTGTCATCCTTGTAGGATTATTGTGAGGATTAAATGAGCTAAAACACCTAGAACAGTACTTCTAACAGTATTTCCTACTTTAGAATTTTTATTCGTACTACTGCGGTTGTTATTAAGATTACCGTATCCACTTTTATTAGTTGAATTGCATTCCCCAAAAAGATATGTTGAATTCCTAATCCCCAGCACCTCAGAATGTGGCCTTATTTGGAAATAGGGATGTTGCAGATGTCGGTAGTCAAGGTGCGGTCATACTGGAGTAGCACAGGCCCTTACGCCAACATAACTGGTGTCCTGATAGGAAGAGAAGAGACACAGAGACAGACACGTAGGGAAAAAGGCTGTGTGGAGACAGAGGTCAAGACTGGAGTTATGGACTACAAACCTTGAACACCAAGGATTGTCAGCCACCACAAGAAACTAAGAAGAGGAAGGAAGTATTCTTCACTAAAGCCATCAGAGAGGGCATGGTCCTGCTTGACACCTTGATTGCAGACACCCAGCCTCTAGAACTGTGAGAGAATAAATTTCTGGTAAGCCACCAAGTGTGTGGTCATTTCTTACAGCAGTCCTAGGAAACTAATATATCCATATTGAAAGAGATTTACAATAGGTGCTAGGAAAACAATAATCACACAATTGTATTGAGTGCTTACAATTTGCCCAGCTATTGGGTGTTGTCATAACATTATGTATAAGGGGAAAGGGTACAGGACAGGAGACTGATGAAGAAAGATCAGAAAGGGCCTGGTGCTAGACTAAGGAATGTTCTTCTCTCAGTCAGAGCCCCAGCCCCATCAAAGCCATTTCCAAAAGGGGATCTGGAAGAGCAAGGCAGTAGGAAATATTGCTAAGAGTCACTAGTTCCCTTTAAATTAAAATGCCTGCAATTCCTCCACTGCTGGAAACAACAGCTGGAATGTACTGGAGCTGACCTACTTGAAATTCCATTTGTCTGCTCATGCTCTCAGGTTCAATTTATTGATGATAATAGGCTCTTTCTAGAGAAAGATTCATGACTAGAGAAAAAGAACTTAACAGAAAAAGAACTTAAGTCAGAAGTCATCTCAGGGGGACGGATGTGGCTCAAATGGTTGGGCATCCGTCTCCCATATGGAGGGACCCGGGTTCGATACACGGGACCTCCCAGTAAAAAAAAAAAAAAAAAAAAAAAAAGAGAAGGCATCTTAGGAATAGACAGAAAATATCAGAAGGGTACAATCCTTAAGGCCTGGCCTGGGAGACCAACTCTTGGCCAGTCTCAGTCAGTGTGTGGTCCACATGAAACAGCACCAACTCAGAGGGTGGAGAAGTGGTGGACTAGGAGGAGTGGGGTGGCGGGGAGGGAATGCATCTTATTATGGGCTACAATAAAGGAAAAGCTCTGAGGATTGGACTCCAAACTCTACACAGGCCAGTAGCCAACCCAGAAAGGCTGTTAAAATACGAATGCAATTCACCATCACATAGAGATCAAGCATACTACCACATTCTTATGAAGAGTACTATGGGTCCTAGCTTCACTTGCGCACATTTAAATACCAACTTGTGAAATCCATGAAGAGCAGAGTTCATCCAGCCAACAATTTTGGTCATCACAATTATGGGGTCAAAGGGCAGGAATGCTAGATGCCCTACAATGCCTGGGACAGTCCCACCCAACAAATAAATGTCCTTCATTCCACATACTTTTTATATGTCACTCAAGCAGACATGAGGTAGAAAATCTGTTCATAATTATCAGATGGGTAGCAGGTAGTAGCTCAGTGGTTGAGTGCCTGCTCTCCATGTATGAGGTCCCGGGTTCAATCCCTGGTACCTCCTTAAAAAAAGTTAAAAAAAAAAACAAAACACCAAAAACATAATTATCAGAGTCTAGAACCTAACTCTGCTTCACATATAAATGCAAAAGAACTTTTGCAGGATTTAAATTTTCCAGAAACATAACTACCATGTGAAGAAAGAATTAGCAAATACTGTTTGGAATTTCTAAGAATTGTTCACCATTCTGGACAGTGAGATGATATCTTATGGCAGTACCAATGGTAGTTTTGAATCTGCTTTCATGTAAGTTCCATCTAAAAGTACAAGCACCTAACAACTTCGTTAGGTCTTCTGGCGTGCTTGTGTTTGAAAATTTGCATGTTGAAATACATATCATTTTATTAAAAATTACTTCCTTTTTATTTCTCTTTTTATTATCATGAAGATGTTATATTATTGTTTCTAATTGTGTGAGAAGGTATTTTATTTCAAGATAGTAAAGAGGACATTATAAAATGTTTGCTATAAAATGAGGGCTAGGTCAGTGTATTAGATCCAAGGTGGCTAAGAAACTAAGAAGAAAGTCTCTCTCAGCTGCTTGCTGTTTTACTACCTGTAGAAGGAAAATGAAGCACTTTGATGGACTCTTATGAGAAGGGAACTTCTGGACTCAAACTGCAAGGGAATGTGCTTGAAGGGATTCTTGGGGGCAAGGGGCAAGGCAAATTCCAGAAGCCTCTCAGAAATTTGGAGCTACTCTGAGGCCCACTTAAAAATGGGACCCCCAGAAAACTCTCAGCAGTTTTCAGAAATGTCAGGGAAAGTCTAATCCCCTTAGGACTTCGAGACCAGTCCAGGAATCTGTTTCTGCCTGAAAAGAGAGTATTTCACATATGTAGACAGAAGGAAGTATCTTTAAATTGTTTCCTGTGAGCAGGTGAGCAAGCTGCTTACCAGATTTTCCTACATTGGGTAGGAGGACGTAACATGAATCATTTTATAGAGTTCTCAGTTTCAATCAGATAAGGATCATTTATAGTTTGGGTTTTCGGTGTTTTTGTTGTTGTTGTTTTATCTTTATAAGGATTTGTTGAGGATGGTGACCTCACTCACCAAAGTAAGGAAAACTATGCTCATATGAAATGAGATGATATACAGTGGATTAGAAAGACCCTTCTGAGGGTCCTGAGGTCAGTCTCCAGCTCCTCCTCACTAAGCAAATGAGATCCTTTGACCAGTGTGGCCAGGAGATCCATTCCAATCCAGCCTGGCTCATCCTTTGCATGTCCCACCTTGCTTTTGACCAATGCAGCCTCAACAGGGTTTTAGTTCTTGCATTAGGGTAGGGTGCACAGTTATCAGAAAACAGGACCGGGACAGACACCCAAATCCATGATGCTAGTACAGTGCCCCATTGGAGGTACAGGGAGACCCTTCCTCAGTGGAGGAGTCCCATTTCAGAAGATTCTGGACAGTAACACTGGATAGGATCAGAGCCCCAAATAGTCTCAGGGTACTCATGATTTTACTAACTTTTACTAATTCAAATCTTATTTCTCTCCATTACTCTTAGCTAAAGTACTAAAAGTCCAGTGCTTGAACTACCTAAGGAAATCCATTTTGTACCAAAGAGTAGGTACTGAACCCAGTCTGAATAAGAACTTTAAAAAGACATGCTTTCCCCAGAACCCAGCTAACTCATATGTAGAGTCAGCAACAGAAGTCACTTGCAGAAAGAGGTTAGGTGTTGAATCTCTTTAAGAATTTGGAACTTTTATGGTAGGTTCAGAGGAATTTTCCTCCAAAGACATGATAAATAACAACAAAAATAGCAATGTCAATAAAATATGATTTACTGGGTCTGAACTACATTTCCGAAATGGTGGTAAGGGTATATAGTCCACGTCACAATAACGCCATGATTGAGGTAGTATCATTCCCAATTTACAGACAAGAAGACTGAAGTTCAAGTATGTTAATCAGCTTTTCCAAGCAACTTGGAAGTAGAAGACTTGATTCAGGACTCCTGACTCCAAGTCCTGCTCTTCATTACTGCATCATGGGAAGCAGCATGGACCATGGATAGAGTATGAACCCCTATGTCAGGCACACCCTGAGTCACTGGCTGTGTGATCTACAATGAGAATCTTAAACATTCTGAACTTCAATTTTTCTAGTTATTAAATAGGACTCGAAATAATACCTAACTCATAGTGTAGTCATGAAGGATAAAGGAAATAATATGTGTTAAGAGGCACATGAGATAAAGGTTCCATGGGCTATTTTGATTTGGTCAGCCAAGAGAAGCAGAGATGCATCCAGAAAGTTGGCTGAGGTTGGATTGGCTTGTTTATTCTCTGAACCAGACCCAGGAGTTAGCTGAAAGGACATGCAGCATATACTCCCAGATGTACCCTGACTGGGAATACTAGAGCCACACTTGAAGAATGGCTGCTGTTTCACAGATTTTAGTTTTCAAGGCCAGCACTCTGAAGCTGTTCATTTCCTGGTCAGTCCCTCTGCATGGGGTGAGGAGTGAGGCAGCTATCAGGTTTTTTTTGCTGTCTTGAGTGTTTGTAATTATTGTTATCTGAATCCAGCTGAGAATATTACCTCACCCTTTTGGATTCTGCTGCTACCAGGTGCTGGAAACTGCTGTGACTGAGCAGCCCAGCTAACACTTCTGTACTCATGGGAACCAAATGTGTATATATGTATATTTATATATGTGTATATGAATGTGCATGTATATACAACTGTAAATTACTATGAAAATCATATATACATATATCTATATACTATAGCATAACTATATGATATATGAAATACATTTTACTATATATAACTAAATATATATATATATTACCTATTACAATAAAAACAGCCCAATTTCTAGATGTTTGTACACAAAAGTTTAAACTATATATATATCACAACAAACACTCTGGATCAAAATGGCAGCATAAGATATCCCCCAGAAAAGTCTCCCCTCAGAAACAACAAAAAAGTACAAATCCAACTTGCTTGGAATTCTAGAGGACCAAAGATACTGGAGGACTCCACAAATGCAGACTAAAAGGAAAACAAACACAAAAGAAGGTAGGAGATCTGCAACTCGGACCAGCCAGTCTGGAATCCTCCCCCTCACTCGGTCCTGCATAGTTTAAGAGTCACAAAGTGGCAGCACTCTGGCCCAGCATCTCCTGCTATGGACACAAATCACAAAGCCACTCATAGCAGCAAAGTAGAACCCCATGCATAATCAATCAAGGGAATCAAGGCCACATAGACCCAGGGAGGAACCCAAGCAACTTGCAAGTGAATGCATATCTAAGGTCTCCAGAAAACAAAAGAAACCTGTTGCAGAACTGTGGGCAAGAAGTTCACATACTCAAGCCAGTGTGTAATTGCTGGAGCACATAAAAGGAAAAAAAAAAGGACATTTTTTAATGCTGACCCCATCTAGCTCCCTGGGGTGGTATAACCTAATGTAGAAATTACTGGAGGCAGAAATTCTTATGGTAAAGTGGAGAAACTGAACTGCTGTAAGACAGGACTGGCCCCAGGACTGAAAACTGGAAGGAAAAGGGGGCACTGAGTGGGGGACAGCACTTGAGCAAATCATAGGCACTCAGGAGGAAAATCTGCACAAAAAGAAACAATATCTCAGGTTTCGCAGATAAGGAACAGAGGAAAGGAAGGCTTCCCTTGGAAGTGAAACAACTGCACATAAAAGGGCAATCTTAAAAGTTGCACTGCATGACCAGGGCAAGAAACAGGTGCAGAAAACCTGAAAAAAATATGAGCAGTAAAACACAGTGCAGCAGTTTGGCAGTTTGATATAGTTATGAATTCCAAAAATAGATATTGGATTATGCTTGTAAACTGGTCTGTTAATCTGGGCATGATTAAGTTATGATTAGGGCGTTAACTGGGCCACATCAGTAGGGCGTGGTGGTGGGGAATCAAATATAAAAGGCATGGCAAAGGACAGAGTTGTAGTAGTTTTGATGTTGGAGTTTTGATGCTGGAGCCCAGGGAGGTGAACAGATGGAGGAGCTTGGTCAAGAGGAAGGACAGAAGGCCCTGCAATAGAGACAAGCCATTCACCTGATAGTCTACAGCTGACCTTGTGGAGGAAACAGAGGTGCTAAGCCCAGAGAGAAACAGAGCCCCGGGAAGAGAGGAACCCAAGAAGCCTGAACCCTGGCAAACATTGGCAGCTGCCTTGCTCCAACATGTAGTAACAGACTTTGGTGAGGGAAGAAACTTATGCTTTATGGCCAGTAACTGTAACCTTCTACCCCAAATAAATACCCTTTATAAAGGCCAACTGATTTCTGGTATTTTGCATCAGCACCCCTTTGGCTGACAAATACAGAATTTGGTACCAGAAGTGGGGTAGTGTTTTTGCAATTACCAAAATGTTAGAATAGTTTTATAAATGGGTAAGGGGTATTTTTTGGAGGAATTGTGAGATTCTTGATGGAAAAGGCCTAGATCACTTTGAAGAGAATGTTGATAGTAATATGGATGCTAAAGAGACTTTTTATGATGCCTTAGATGTAAATGATGAAACTATTATTGAAAACTGGAGGAAAGGCGATCCATGTTTTAAAGTTGCAAAGAACTTAGCAAGATAACTCCTGGTGTTTTATGGAAGACAGAATTTTAAGATGGCGTACCTGAGCATTTAGTTGAAGAACTTTCCAAGGTAAACTTGGAGAATGTGGCTTGGCTTCTCCTTGCAACTTATAGCAAAATGGTAGATGAGCGGGATAAGCTCAGGATTGAATTATTGGGCACAAAGAAAAAAGAAACTGATTCTGGAACTTCCAAGTCTCTGGAAATCAAGTTCCCAGATGAAAGTGCCCCATATGGAGACTTAGCTAAACCTGGAACTTGTAAATCAGGATTGAAGATGTAGTTATCTCAGAAAGACTTGTGGAAAGTCTTACTGTCTGATGGCTTGGACCCCTGCTCCTGCATGCTAAACCAATA
Organism: Tolypeutes matacus; assembly: GCA_026826555.1. NCBI lineage: Eukaryota > Metazoa > Chordata > Mammalia > Cingulata > Chlamyphoridae > Tolypeutes > Tolypeutes matacus. Next base: position 134,499 of record JAKSZT010000820.1, on the reverse strand, counting down.
AAGTCTTTGAGAGAGCTGTATGAAAAAAACACTGTCAGCTTGGACAAAAAAGGACATGGAAAGGAAAAAGTGAAGGAGAAACAGGTTCAAGAGGAAAACCATGGAAGCTGAGATCTGGAATTAAGATATCACTTTGGGCCAAGAGAGGAGCCCCACCCATGTGTACAGAGAAGGTGAGTTTGCTCCAGCAGTTGAAGAGGGTAGATGTTTCCACCCAATGTTCTGGGAGAGTTTTGCTACCCCAGGGTGCAGAAAGGGTGGAGCACATTCCTCAAGGATTAGGGCAGTTAAGGTCACCACCTCATATGTCTTAGAGGGGTGCACCTGTCCCCCATGGATTAGAGAATTCCAGGTGATCAACTCATTGCTCTGAGAGGGTTGAGTCTGTATGCCAAAAGTTAGGAAGGCCATGTGGTCAACTCATTGTTCTGAGAGGGTTGAGCCTGTATGCCAAAGGTTAGAGGGAATATTGTCTTCACCTCACTGTATTGGGGGGCGGGGAGGCTAAGACTCTAACCCAAAGATTGGGTAAAGTGTGGCAATCACCCCAATATTCTTGGAGGGTGAGGTCCGGAGCTTGGTCAACACCCAGATGCTTGATGAGGGTGGAAACAGGAAATGGCCATTGGGAAAGCCTGTGGAAAGGGTGGGTTCCCATGTGGTCCCAAGGAGAAGAAACCATCATCTTAAGAATGACTCTCAGACTTTGAAATCGAATGGTGGATGCCCTACAGGTTTACTGAACTGTAGAAGACCCATGACTCATATTTAACCACCCAATTTCTCCTTATGGTAATGAAAATGTTTATCCTTTGTCTGTCCATTGGTGTGTTAGAAGCAGATAAATGATTTCTGTAAGTTTCAGAGGTCTACAGCTGGAAGGGACTTTGCCTCAAGATGAACTGTATTTCTTTCAAATGATTATGTTATGATTTTGTACTTGCATTGTTACTGATTAAAGGTTTTTTGAATACTATAATGTATTTTTGGAATTCAGAGGGTGAAGTATAGCAGTTTGGCAGTTTGATATAGTTATGAATTCCAAAAATAGATATTGGATTATGCTTGTAAACTGGTCTGTTAATCTGGGCATGATTAAGTTATGATTAGGGCGTTAACTGGGCCATGTCAGTAGGGTGTTGAGCCCCACCCCTTGGTGGGTGGGGAATCATGTATAAAAGGCATGGCAAAGGACAGAGTTGTAGTATTTTTGATGTCAGGGTTTTGATGCTGGAGCCCAGGGAGGCGAGCAGATGGAGGAGCTTGGTCATGAGGAAGGAGAGAAGGCCCTGGGATAGAGATAAGCCATTCACCTGATAGTTTACAGCTGGCCTTGTGGAGAGAGACAGAGCCTAGAGAGCCTCATAGTCTACAGCTGACCTTGTGGAGGAAACAGAAGAGCTAAGCTCAGAGAGAAACAGAGCCCCGCGAAGAGAGGAACCCAAGAAGCCTGAACCCTGGCAAACGTCGGCAGCTGTCTTGCTCCAACACGTGGCAACAGACTTTGGTGAAGGAAGAAACTTATGCTTTATGGCCTGGTAACTGTAAGCTTCTACCCCAAATAAATGCCCTTTATAAAGGTCAACCGATTTCTGGTATTTTGCATCAGCACCCCTTTTGCTGACTAATATACACAGGCTAGTCTAAAGATTCAGTATAAGCTGGACCAAACATCAAAGACAATCCTAAAAACACAGCAATAAAACCCTAAGCAAGAGGAAGAAACTGACTTCCAGAGTTAGTACACCAAAATAATCAGATGTCCAGACATCAGCAAAAAATCACAAGCAATACTAAGAAACAGGGATATGTGGCTCATTCAAGGTAACAAATTAAAACTTCATAACACAAATTTTGGAACAATTACTCAAAGAAGTTGAAACAAATTTCCTAAATCAATCCAAGGAGTTGAATGAAAACAGGGATCTAAATAAACTAAATATGGATATAGAGCTAAAGAATATTAAGAAGACAATGTATGAACAAAAAGAAGAATTAGGAAGTTGAAAAAAAACAAAACTGAAATTATGGAGATAGAAAACACAATAATGGAGATTTAAAATATGCTAGAGGCATGCAACAGCAGATTTGAACAGGCAGAAGAGAGAATCAACAAACTAGAAGACAGGACAATCACAATCATACGGTCAGAAGCACAGAAAGAGAAAAGATTAGAAAAAAATTGACCAGTTTCCCAGAGATTTGAGTAACAGCATGAAGCATACCAACACACACATCATGGGAGTCCCAGCAGAAAGAATATATGATGAAATAATGGCCAAAATTTTACCAACTCTTACAAAAGACATAAATATAAATGTCTAAAAAGGGCAATATACTCCAAAGAGGATAAACCCTAATAGACCTACTCCAAGATACATGCTAATCAAAATGTCAAAAGTCAAAGATAAAGAAAAATTTCTGAAAGAGGCAAGAGAAAAGTAATTTGTCACATACAAGTGATCTTCAAAAAGACTAAGTGCCTATTTCTCATCAGAAACCACAGAGGTGAGAAGTACTCAAGGAACTGGAAGAGAAAAACTGCCAGCCAAAAATTCTTTATCTAGCAAAACTGTCCTTTAAAAATGAGGGAGAATTTAATTTGTTTATATTTAAGACATCAAAATATAAACAAAAGCTGACAGACTTCACCACCAAAAGACCTGCCCACAAGACTTGCTAAAGGGGGTCCTTCAGGTTGAAAGGAAAAGACAGGAAAGAGTGGCTTGGAGCAGTATGAAGAAGTGAAGATATTCAGGAAAGGTAACTAAACAGGTAAATACAAAAACCAATAGTATTGTATCTTCAATATATAATTCTGATCTTAAAGTCCTATAAAATTTAAAATACAATTGAATTTCAAAAAACCATATATTCTGATAATGGACATGTAAAATATAATGAGGTAGTGTGGGACAAAAACAACATAAAAGGGCAAACCAAGGGATATGGGAGCAGAAAATATATATGCTTTTGCAGCTAAGTTGATTAGCTTTTCAAAATAGTAGACTTAGGTTGGGTAATACCTCTGGGTAACCACAAGGAAAGTATATAAAAATATATACAGAAAAGGAAATGAAAAGGAATAAATCAGTTACATCACAAAAGATCAACTATATGCAAAAGGTGGCTGCAGTAAAGAACAAGAGGGACAAAAAAGATATGGCATATAAAAAACAAAAGGCAAAATGGCTGAAGTCTGTCTTTAGAGTAATAACACTGAATGTTAATGGATTAAACTCCCCAATCAAAAAACTAGATTTTCAGAATGCATAAAATAGCAAAATCCAACCTTATATTGTTTACAACAGACTCACCTTAGACCTAAATACCTACATAGGTTGAAAGTAAAAGCATGGAAAAAGATAATCCATGCAAACAGTAATCAAAAGAGAGCTGGGATAGCTATATTAATATTGGACAAAATAAAAAATAGGTCAAAAGCTGTTACAAAAGACAAAATAGACTATAGGCCAAAAGCTGTTACAAAAGACAAGGGACACTATGTATTAATAAAAGAGTCAATTCTCCAAGAAGAAATAGCAATGATAAATATTTATGCACCTAGCCACAGTGACCCAAAACACATGAGGTAAAAACTGGCAAAACAAATGGAAGAAATATACACCTTTACAATAATAGAGACTTCAAAGTACCACTTTAATCATTGGACAGAATATCTACACAAAAGATCAATAAGGAAAGAGAACTTGAATAATATGATAAATGAAATAGACCCAACAGACATATAGGGAATGTTGCACCCCAAAACAGTAGGATATACATTCTTCTCAAGTACACATGGATCATACTCCAGGATAGACCATATGTTAGGTCACAAAACAAGTCACAATAAATTTAAAATGATTGCAATTATACAAAGAGTCTTCTCTGACCAAAATGTAATGAAGCTGTAAACCAATAACAGGGCAGAAGTAGAGAGTCCACAGTGTATGGAAGTCAAACAACACACTTAATGGGTCAAAGAAGAAATTACAAGAGAAATCAGTAAATACCTTGAGATGAATGAAAAGGAAAATGGAACATGTCAAAACTTATGGGATGCAGTGAAAGCAGTGCTCAGAGGGAAATTTATAGCCTTAAATGCTTACATTTAAAAAGAAGAAAGCTCACATCAAAGACTTAACCATGCAACTGGAGGAACTACAAAAAGAACAGCAAACTAAATCCAAAGCAAGCAAAAGAAAGGAAATAGAGAATAAAAAATTGAGAGAATTAACAAAACCAACAGTTGGTTCTTTGAAAAAATAAAAAACTGACAAACATTTAGCTAGACTGACAAAGAAAAAAAGAGAGAAATACAAATAATTAAAATCAGAAATGAAAGGGGGAATATTACTACTGACCCCACAGAAATAAAAAGAATCATAAAAAGATACTATGAACAATGGTACACCAACAAATTAGATAACCTAGATGAAATGGACAAGTTCCTAAAACACACCAACAACAAATACTGACTGTAGAAAAAATAGAAGATCTCAACAGATCAATTACAAATAAAGAGCTTGAATCAGTAATCAAAGACCTGTAACAAAGAAAAGCCCAGGACCAGATGGATTCACAGGGGAATTCTGCTGAACATTCCAAGAAGAATTAACACCAATCCTGCTCAAATTCTTCCAAAATTGAAGAGAAGGGAACACTCCCTTACTGATTCTATGAGGCCAACATAGTAAAGAAAATTACAGACCAATATCCCTTATGAATATAGACTTCAAAATATTCAACAAAATACTAGCAAACTAAATCCAACAGCACATTAAAAAAATTTTACACCGTAATCAAGTGGGATTTATCCCAGGTAATCAAGAGTAGTTTAACATAAGAAAATAAATTAATGTACTACATGAAATTAACAAAACAATGAGGAAAAACACATGATAATCACAACTGACAAAGAAAAGTCATTTGACAAAACCCAGCACACCTTCTTCATAAATACAAGTAGAAAACTAGGATAAGAAAGAAACTTTCTCAACATGATAAAGGGCATATATGAAAAACCTATTGCTAACATAATACTCAGTGGTGAAAGACTTAATGCTTTCCCTCTAAGATCTGGAAAAAGACAATGATGCCCACTGTCACTACTGTTATTCAACATTGAACTGGAAGTTCTAGCCAAAGCAATTAGGCAAGAAAAAGAAATAAAAGGCATCCAAATTGAAAAAAAAAGAAGTAAAACTTTCCCTAGTTGTAGATGACATGACCCCATATATAGAAAGTCCCAAAAATTCTACAACAAAGCTACAAGGGCTAATAAACAAATTTAGCAAAGTGGTGGGATACAAGATCAACAAGCATAAATCACTAGTGTCTCTACACACTAATAATAAACAATGTGAGGAGAAAAGCAAGAAAAACAGTCCATTTATAACAGCAACTAAAAAAATTAAATATGTGGGAATAAATTTAACCAAGGATATAAAGGACTTATATGCAGAAAACTACAAAATATTGCCAAAATAAATCAAAGAAGACTGAAACAAATGGAAAGGCATTCCATGCTCATTGATTGGAAGACTAAATATTGTCAAGATGCCAATTCTACCCAAAACAATTTACAGATTAAATGGAAATCCAATAAAAATTCTAATAGCCTTCTTTGCAGAAATAGAAAAGCTAATTGTGACATTTATATGGAAGGTTAAGGGGCCTCCAATAGCCAAAAACATCTTTAAAAAAGAATAAAGTCAAAGGACACACACTTTCTGATTTTAAAACTTCTTGCAAAGCTACAGTTGTCAAAACATAATGGTACTGGCACAGGAATAGATATATAGATTGATGGAATTGAATAGAAAGTTCAGAAACAGACCCTCACATCTATGGCCAATTGATTTTTGACAAGGGTGACAAGTCCACTCAAATGGAAAGATAGTTTCTTCAACAAATGGTGCTGGGACAATTGGATATCCATATGCAAAGAATATAGCGTGACCCTGATCTCATTATATACAAAAATTAACTCAAAATAGATTACAAAGACCTAAATATAAGAACCAGCACTATAAAACTCCTAGAAGAAAACATACGGATGCATCTTCAGGACCTTGTGTTAGGCAATGGTTTCTTAGACCTTATACCAAAAGCACAAGCAACAAAGGAAAAAATAGATAAATGGGATCACATCAAAATAAAAACATTTGTGCATTAAAGGACATCATCAATAATGTCAAATGACAACCTACAGAATGGGAGAAAATATTTGGAAATCACATATCTGATAAGGGTTTACTTTCCAGAATCTATAAAGAAATCCTACAACTCAACAACAAAAAAAACAACTCAATCAAAAAAAAAAAAAAAAAAAAAGGTCAAAAGACTTGAGTAGACATTTCTCCAAAAAGATATACAAATGGCCAAAGGGCACATGAAAAGATGCTATTATGCATCATTAGCCATTATGAATATGTAAATCAAATCCACAACGATACCATTTCACACCCACTAGAATGGCTACTATTTAAAAAATGAAAAATAACAAGTGTTGAGGATATAGAGAAACAGGAATACTCAATCATTTTCGGTAAGAATATAAAATGGTGCATACACTATGGGAAACAGTTTGGCAGTTCCTCAGAAAATTAAGTACAGAATTATCACATAACCTAGCAATCTCAGTTCTAGGTTTATACGTAAAAGAACTGATAGCAAGGACTTTAAACAAATATTTGCACACCGATGTTCATAGTGGCATTTATTCACAATTGCCAAAAGATGGAAGCAAACCAAATGTCCATCAACATGTGAATGGATAATAAAATGTGGTATATACATACAGTGGAATATTATGTGGCCATGAAAAGGTACAAGGTTCTGATTCATGTGACGGCATGGATGAACCTTGATGATATCATGTTGAGTGAAATAAGCCAGACATACAAGAACAAATATTGTATGATCTCACTGATATGAAATAATTAGAATTAGAAAATTTGTAGAGTTAGAAACTAGAATACAGGTTACCAGGGGCTGGGGAGAGCTAGAGAAAGGGGAGCTAAGACTTAATTAGTACAGAATTTCTGTTGGGGATGATGGGAAAGTTTTGGTAATGGATGATGGTGATGGGAGCAGAGCATTGCAAATGTAATTAATACTAATGAATTATATCTGAATGTGGTTTAAGGGGGAAATTTTAGGTTGTATATAAGTTACTAAAATAAAACTTTTTAAAAAGAATGCAGTCATGTGTCAGAAAAAAACAGACTGCATCATATGACTGAGTTAGTACATGAAATGAATATAAGATACCCAGGAGAATAAATTTTAAAATAATTCAAGTTTTATCTAAATAAAGTTCTTGAGAGGAAACATGGTAACAAGAGCTTGGTTCTCCTCCAGCTCTGCCACTAACTAGGTCTGTGAACTCTGTAATTCACAGTAAGGTTTATATCAAGCTTAGGGGCCTTACAAACCTAGATTTTTTAATTGTACTGTTGTAAGGCATTAATTTACACCGTACAACAATATAATTCAGATGTGTAACACACACACAAAAAAAACAAGTATCCTTTTATCCCATACCTGATATCATTCTTTTGGACTGAGCTTCCATTCCTACCAATGCTGGAAAACTTCAATGCTTGAAGGTAAAGGTAAGATTTTTAAAAGCCTCCTTCAGTGTAACAATTTATCTTGGATAGTCACTTCAAAAGTCAAACTCCCTCTCATAGCAGTTTCTTCCCCCTGCCCGCCCCCCATTTTAAAAGGTATCCACATTCCCTCTTACTTCACAGAATATTATCTTTATGGAAGGTAAATTTAGCATACATCCTCCCCTTGGTACGGATTGGTCATCTGGTCTACCTGCATTCCTCTATATCATCACTGTTTATAATGCAAGTGAGGTTGGTGCAGACAGGCCCCTAGACACCCTCTACTTGTGTCTGCTAAGATGTAGCTAATCCTGATGTTTTAAGACAGCATGCTGATTACTACTCCTAAGTCTCTTAAGTATAGTAATCAAGAGTTCAAGAGAAAAATACCAGAAAAAGTATGGGAGAGACAATCTGATTCACCATCTTAACTATACCCATGATGTCAATAACCATCCACAGTAGATGAATCAATATATTTTATCTTCAATGCACTCTACAGTAATCCTTGAGCACCTTGCGTATGTAGCCAACAACTACTTCATATCTCCATTTTGGTGTCTGAAAGATACCCCAAACTTAGTATGTCCAACTAAATTCATAATCTTAATACCTTTAGATCTAGCCTTCTTGTGATGTTCCCTAAATAAGATTTACAACCCATCCAATTATTTGAGTTAGAAGTTTAGAGTACATCCTGAAAACCCCCTTCTCCCTCAGCCTTTATAAGTAGTGTATCATCAGTTCCTATTGCTCTGACCACTTAAATACCTCATAAACCTGCCGCCTTCTCTCTGTCTTCACTGCAACTATCCTAGTCCAAGCCACCATCATCTCTCTTCTGGAATTTTTCAGCAGCTTCCTAACTGGATTACCCGTATCCATTTTCTAATCCATTCTTTCCACCTCAGAGGGATGTTAATAAGTTTAAATACAATGCCATCACCACACATACACAGAAAGAGAAAGAGAGAGACACTCCTCTTAAAACTCTTAGATGGTTTCCCATTATTCTAAGGTAAATATCAAAATCTTTATCATGGCTGTCAGAGTCCTGCATCATCTGCTCCTCACTTGCCTCTCCAGCTTCCTCTTACCACACTGTCCTTCACTCTTTGAACTCCAGTGACATTAGGCTGATTAAGTTCTCAATCTGACAGACTTCCTACTCACCCAGGGCCTTTCCCTATAATATTCCCTCTGTCTTAAAGGAATTTCCCCTTTTCCCAGCTAGCAGAAACTCTTCTTTCTTTCTTTTTTTTTTTAATACAATTTTTTGAAGTATATCATTCATACATGAACATACATGAACACTAAGTGTTCAGTAAACATTGTGAACTTACAAAACAAACATGCATAACATCATACAGGGCTCCCACATATCACCCCACCACAAATACTTTGCATTGTTGTGAAACATTTGTTAACAAATTATGAAAGAGCATCGTCAACTATAACTATAGTCTGTATCTTACTCCTATACTTTTTTAAAAGGATCTATTTATTTATTTATTTACTTTTATCCATTCTTACACCCCACCCCACCTCCCCATTTTTGCTGTTTTTGTGTCCATTTACTGGGCAACTCTCTGTGTCCGTTTCCTGCCCTCTCTTCTCATCCTTCTACTCCTGTCTTCACTGGGATTCAATCCTTGGAACCTCTGATGTGGGAGAGAGACATCCTACCACCTGAGCCACCTTAGTTCCTGGTTTTTCGGTGCATCTTGCCTTGGCTCTCCCTTGTGTCACTCTCCTGTTACGTCATCATCTTGCTGCGTGGTTCGTGGGGCCTGATGGCACACCCACACATGGGGCCTAAGAAGTGCACCCATGCATGGGGCCTGACAGCACACACCCACACACGGGGCCTGGCAGCGCACCCGCTCACGGGGCCTAGAGGATTCACCTGCTTGCAGAGCCTGACAGGTGGCCCATGCACCTTCTATATTTTTCTTTTTTTTTCTTTTTACCAGTAGGTCCCAGGGATTGAACCCAGTTCCCTCCATATGGGAGACAGACACCCAACCATTTGAGCCACATCCATCCTCTTGCTTTATCTCTTAAGATTGACCAAAGATACCTAGAGTTACAAACATTTCCCATAAAGGATGGTAATATAATAAATCAGGCTTAGTTTATCACCAGCATTCTAAAAACCAGACCTAGGGAGAAAAACTAAATCTGGGGACACATGCATGGTTTCTAATATAGCGAATATTTAGCCTACCCTGATTATCACAAAATCAGGACAGCGAGAATATTTGCAGGCAACTCTTCTTTCTGATCTCACTTTATCATCATTTCTTCAGGGAGCTTTGTCTAACCTCCTAACAATGTAAACTCCCCTTATCGTATGTATTTCTCCTCAGTTGTAAGTTTACATCTAATGTCACTCTTTGATTAATGTATATCTCAGTAGATTATAAGTTTCATGAGAATAGGTCCTATGTCTGGCTTTGCTCACTATTTTATCCTTGGCACACAGAACAATGCATGTTACATAGCAAGGCTCTCCACATACATTCATTGAATAAATAACCTAATGACTATAATCCATCCAAAAATCTTTGTTGACTACGTTTAAAAAAAATTGCAGGTATTGATATTTGTGGCATTGATTCTCAAAGGGAGAAATGTTTTTAGATCATGGAGTTTGAGTCAAGTCTATACCACTTATTTTTGCCAGGTAAACTTTGGAAAATTATTTAACTCAGCAGCAGCATTATAATAATAATACCTGTTTTCAATCACAGGGCTGCAGATAAATTGCCAAGTATTACATAAATGTAAGGTCTTATGATTTTTATTAGAAAAGTTTAAATGCTTTATAAACAAAATCCACACAAAAAATACATAAGAATGCATAATTAATCCTGAAGAAAATGACTTACAATTGCCCCTCATGGACTTCAGTTTTATATTAATTAATGTTTAATCAAATGCTGGATGCTTAATCCAAACTTATGGAACAGTCTATGGTACAAAATACCATGCAAGAGATATCTATTTATTGCATATCATGTACTTACTATTGCATGTTCACTGAAGTGGTTTGTATCAACCCCCTACCCATAGACAAGGAAACTGAGCTTTAATAGAGTAAGTGTCTTGACGAGGTTGTGAGCTACTAAGGGTCAGACCCAGGATTCCAATACCTGGTCTCTGTGACTTCAAAGCCCATCCTCACTGCTTAAAATTTGAATTAATTTGAAGGAGAAACTTTCTCAAATTTTATCAAACAAAAGTAATATTTTACATTTTTAGGGGGATTATTATTGAAACCTGAATTAGGAACCTATAAAATGGCTTACAAGAAACACCTCAAAGACTGGGAAGAAAAGTATAGAGATTGAATTCATAACAGAAAAGATTAGAGACTTAGAGCTTTTATCCAGGTGACCTAACAAAAATAACAGACACTTTAAAAAGAGAAAGGGGAATACATGAGAAAAGGCAGTAATTAGAAAAGTAAAGAGAGAAAATGTTCCTGAGATGAAGAAAGACCTAAGCCTACCTATTGAAAGGGTTTTCAGATTTCAAAGCAGGAGAGGAAAATTTTAAAAAGGCAAACTCCTAGGCAAATACTGAAAAAATTTCTCATCTCTTAGAATAAAGAGAAAAATCTTAGAAACCACCAAACAAAAAGATAAAAGACCCACACACAAGAAAAATACCTGTACAGGAAGAAAAAGAAATCAGATTGTCATCTGCAACATTGGAAGTTAAACAGTGGAATCAGATTTAGAACTAAGAGCAAAAACTGCAACTTAATTCTATACCCTGTGAAGATATGATAGCACTCTCATGGAAGACATGGAAGACTTCAGAGAGTGAGTCACCCATATAGCCCATCTAAGGAAAACACTTGGGAATGATATTAACCAAATAGAAAGTAAAACCAAAGAGACCTCAAGTTGGATGTCTTAGTTTTCCAGGTCACTCTGACAAATACAGCATAGCAGGCTCAAACAATGGGAATTTATTGGCTTATGATTTCAGAGGCTAGAAGTACAAACCAAGGTTAGAAGGCTTGCTTCCTCCCATAGTCAGTAACAGTCTGAGTGGCCAGCAATCCTTGGGTTTCTTAGCTTTCCCATCACATGGTATGTCCTCTCCTTTCTCTTCTGGGTTCCCACTGATTTCTGGGTCTGAATTCTCTCCATAATTTTCTCTTTCTATGTCTGAATTTCTTCTGTTTATAAGGACTACAGTAATCTGGATTTAGGCCCACCCTTATACAGTTGGGCCACACCTTAACTAAAATAACATCTTCAAGAGATCCTATTTACAATGTGTCACACTCACAGGAATGTGGATGAAATTTAAGTATATGCCCAAATTGGGGTTCATAATTCAATCGACCACAATGGGGAAAGAGAAACAGGAAAGAGCTGCAATCCATGAAACTTGATGGATTTGTACATCTTAGATATGGGTAGAGATATAGAGCTAGCTAAAGATACAGATAGATATAAATAGTTGAGGATACACTATCAGATGTTGCTTAACAGAAGTATTAAAAAGTCTTCAAATAGCAGCAACATACTGTAAAGAAAATTCTATTAAATTATAATAGCAAAATCTAGCAGTTGGAATTGGGGGAAAATAAAAGCATTCCAAAAGTTTTATAGTAGAAAGGAGGGGGGAAAGGAAGGGGGGAAAGGAAGGGGAAGTGAACGTATTTTAATAGTCTCATCCTATATGTATAGGGAGAATGGGAAAAATGGAACATCAAACAGTGAGTGCATCCTGAGTTAGGTAAATAATTGAGTTATATTCATCTGATACTGAGAGCAGAGAATTGGAAGGCAATCACTAATAAAAGGGAAAAACACAGTAGAAGTTCCAAATAAGAAAAAAAGAAATAGAATGAATATCAACTTAATCAAACTAGCCAGATTAAGAAAAAGGAAAAAATAATTAAAATGAATAAATGAAAAGATTGAAGAAAGAAATTCAAGTCATTATACAGAATGTGAACAGACTAAATTCTCCCACAAAAATACAGAGAATGTCAGATTGGGTTATATATCTTACTGTTTGCAAAAAAGAAAAAACATACTTAAGGGGATTGAGGGAAGATGCTGTGGGACTAGGCAGGCAGGTCACAACTCTCACAAAAACAATGGAGAAAGAGCTAAAACCTGTCCATGAGGTCTGCTTTTGGGGTCAGCAAACCAGAACGGTGCTACACAGCTCCCAGGAGGGTGAGGCACAGAGAGACAGAGAACGCAAAACAACAAACATGAGTTACTAAACCCCTAAGGTAGCTGGCAAGGGCTCCCCTCCCCCACCCACAAGGTATTAAGCTGGGCTAAAATCCCTGGCTCACTGCAGCTGACTGAGAGGGGGGAAAAAATCTTCCTCCCTGAACAAGGGAAAAGTGAAGGGGATTCAGGGGGGCTGTTCTTCAGTGAATTCGGCCAACAGAGCCCACTTTGAATCCTGGCTCTGGCCAGGTCAAAGCACAGGAAAGCCAATACTGAAACACCTCTATGGAAAAGTGAGTTGACAAGTGCCATCTACTGGCCAGACTGGAAATTGCAGGAACAAAAACTGCTTTTGTTTCTCTCTGTATCCTAATTCCTAAGAGAAAACTTGTGTCCCATTAGTAAGACCCTGGCCCAATTTTGATAACTTAATCTGGACAATTTTAAAGGCTGAGAATAAGTTAAACCAAGTATCAAAGAAGAATTGTGGGGAAAAAAAAATAGGCAAGAGAGAGAAATTGACCATCAGAGAAAATTCATCTACATAGTCAGATGCCTAGATATCAGCCAAAAATTACAAGCCATTCTAGAAAAAAAGAAGAAATAGCCTAGCAAAAGGAAAAACAAAATATCCTGAAGAGATACAGGATTTAAGAGAATCACTGAAAATCACACAATTCTCCTAAATAAATTCAAAGGATTTAAAGAAAATATGACTAAAGAGATAAAGAATATTAAGAAGACAATAGATGAGCATAAAGAACAATTTGAAAGACTGCAAAGAAAAGTAACAGACCTTACGGGAATGAAAGACACAATGGATGAGATTAAAAATACATTAGAGGCACATAAGAGCAGATTTGAATTGTTCGAAGACAGAATTAGTGACTTCGAAGACAACATCTGAACTGGAAAAGATAGGACAACAGAAAGAGAAGAGAATGGGGAAATGGAACAGGCTCTCAGGGAATTGAATGACAATGCAAAATGCACAACCATATATATTATCAGTATCTCAGGAAAAGAGAATGGAAAAGTGGCAGAAAGAATACTTGAGAAAATAATGACCTAAAATTTCCCAACCCCTATGAAAGACATAAATATCAATACCCAAGAAGGAAAATGCACCCCAGAAGAATAAATCCAAATAGACCTACCCCAAGACACCTACTTTTTGGAATGACAAGTATCAGAGATAAAGACAGGATTCTGAAAGCTGCAAGAGAAAAGTAAAGTATCACATACAAGGAAAACTCAACAAGATTAAGTGCCAACCTCTCATGAGAAACCATTGGAGATGAGAAGAAAGTGGTATGATGTATTCAAAGTACTGAAAGAGAAAAACTGCCAGCCAAGAATTCTATATCCAGCAAAACCGTCCTTGAAAAATGAGGGTAAGTTCAAATTCTTCATAGACAAACAAAATCTGATACAATAAGTTATCAAAAGAACAGCATTACAAAAGATACTAAAGGGAGTGCTGCAGCCTGAAAGGTAAAAACAAGGGCAAGAGATTTGGAGAAGAGTGTAGAAATGACAATTATTAGGAAGGGTAAATTAAAGGGCAAAAAAGACAGACAATAGAACGATATGACAAAAGAAAGCCAAAGGACAAAATGGATGAAGTAAGTAATGCTTTTACAGTAATAACATTGAATGTTAATGGCTTGAACTTCCCAATCAAAAGACATAGACTGATAGAATGGATAAAAAATTTTGTCTACATAAGACCCACATCAGATGTAAAGACACAACGAGGTTAGAAGTGGAAGATTGAAAAAAAGATATTCTATGCAAATTGTAACCAAAAAAGAGCTGGAGTAGTGATACTATTATCGGACAAAATAGATTTTAAATGCAAAACTGTTATAAGGGATGAAGAAGGTCATTATATATTAATAAAAGGGACAATTCACCAAGAAGAAATAGCAATATTAAATATTTATGCACTTAACCTGAGTGCCCCAAGATACATAAGGCATACACAGGCAAAACTGAAGGAAGAAATAGATGTCTCTACAATAATAGTTGGAGACTTCAATACACCACTCTCAGTATTGGATAATAAATCTAGACAGAAGATAAAGAAACAGAGAACTTGAATAATATGGTAAATGAACTAGAACTAACAGACATTTATAGAGCATTGTACCCCCAAAAGCAGTATATGTATTCTTTTCAAGTGTTCATGGGTTCTTCTCAAAGACAGACCATATGTTGAGTCACAAGTAAAGTCTCAGTAAATTTTAAAAGATTGAAATTATACAAAATACTTTCTTTGATCATAACAGACTGAAGCTGGAAATGAATAATGGATGGAAAAGGGGAAAATTCATAAATATATGGAGATTAAACAACACACTCTTAAATAATCAGTGGGTCAAAGAAGAAATTGCAAGGTAATACAGCAAATATCTTTTTTTGTAATATATATTTTTTAATATTTTAAAAGATGCTTAGATTACATAGCAAATATCTTGAGACAAATGAAATTGAGAACACAACATATCAGAACCTATAGGAAGGGAGCAGATGTGGCTCAAAGCAGTAGAGCGTCCATCTCCCATGTGGGAGGTCCTGGGTTTGGTTCCCAATGCCACCTGAAAACAAACAACACGCAAAACAAATGATAAAACTAACTCAGATAAGCTGATGTGTCCCAGTGGTTGAATGACAGCTTCATCTAATTGCATACTTGGAGAAATTAGAAAAAGAAGAGCAACCTAATCCCAAATCAAGCTGAAGGAAAGAAATAGTAAGATCAGAGCAGAAATAAATGAAATTGAGGGAAAAAATAGAAAGAATCAACAAAACCAACAGTTGGTTCTTTGAGAAGATCAACAAAATCGACTAACCCTTAGCTAGACTGACAAAAAATAAAAGAGAGAAGAGGCAAATAAATAAAATCAGAAATGAGAGGGGGAACATTACCACTGATTCTGCAGAAATAAGAGAGATCATAAGAGGATACTAGGGACAACGGTATGGCAAAAAACTAGAGGAGAAAATGTAGAGGAGATGGATAAATTTCTAGAAACACACAAAATACCTACACTGACCTTAGAAGAAATAGAAGACCTCAACAAACCAATCAAAGTGAAGAGATTGAAAGAGTCATCAAAAACCTCCCAAAGATGAAAAGCCCAGGACCAGATGGCTTCACAGGTGAATTCTATCAATTATTCAAAGATGACCTAATATCGATCTTGCTCAAGCTCTCCCAAAAAATTGAAAAGAAAAGAATATTACCAAACTCATTCTATGCAGCCAAATTTACCCCAATACAAAAACCAGATAAAGAAATTATGAAAAAGGAAAATTACAGAACAGTGTCTCTAATGAATATAGATGCAAAAATGCTCAACAAAATACTTGCAAACCTAATAAAAAGCATATTAAAAGAATTATACACCATGATAAAGTGGGTTTTTTCCCAGGTATGCAACAGTGGCTCAACACAAGAAAATCAATTAGTATAATAAACCACATTTATAAATTGAAGAAGAAAATTTGCATGATACTCTCAATTGATGCAGAAAAGGCATTTGACAAAATATAGCACCCTAACTTGATTAAAAAAAAAAAAACTACAAAAATAGGAATAGAAGGAAGCTTTCTTAATACAATAAAGTACATATATGAAAAAACTACACCTAGCATTGTATTCAATGATAAAATGCTGAAAGCTTTCCCGCTGAGATTACAAACAAGACAAGGACGCCCACTGTCACCATTGTTATTTAATATTCTGCTAAAGGTTGTAGCTAGAGCAATTAAGCTAGATAAAGAAATAAAAGGCACTCAAATAGGAAAGAAAAAAGTAAAATTTTCACTATTCACTAATGATATGATACTATATCTAGAATCTCCTGAAAAAAAAACACAACAAAGCTACTAGGACTAATAAACAAGTTCGGCAAAGTGGCAGAATACAAGATTAATATGCAAAAATCAATAACGTTTCTATACACTACTGATGTGCAATCTGAGGAGGAAATCAGAAAAAAAATCCATTTATAATAGTGACTAAAACAATCAAATTTTATGAATAAACTTAACCAAGAACATAAAGGACCTCTATTCAGAAAACTATAAAATATTGCTAAAAGAAACCAAAGAAGACAAATAAATGGAAGAATATTTCGTGTTCAAGGACTGGAAGACCAATATCGTTAAGATATCAGTTCTACCCAAACAGCTTTACAGATCAATGCAATCCCAATGAAAATCCCAACAGCCTTTTTTGCAGAAATCAAAACACCAATAATCAACTTTACTTGGAATGATAAGGGGTCCTGAATGGCCAAAAATGTGTTAAAGAAGAACAAAATTGGAGGGCTCTCATTTCCGGACTTTAAAGCATATTACTTAGCTACAGTGGTAAAGACAGCAAGGTACTGGCATAAGGACAGAGAGACTGACCAATGGAACCAAATTGAGAACTCAAAAATCAACTCTTATATCTACAGTCAAATGATTTTTGACAGGGTGGTCAAGTCCTCCCAGCTGGGACAGAACAGCCTATTCAACAAATTGTGCTGGGAGAACCGAATATCCATGTCCAAAAGAAAGAAAGAGGACTCCTATCTCATATATTACACAATAATTAATTCAAAATGTATCATGGACCTAAATGTAAAAGCAACAATCATAATACTCCTAGAAGTAATGTAGGAAAACATCTTCAAGATCTTGTGGTAGACGGTAGTTTCTTAAAACTTACACTCAAAGTATGAGCAACAAAAGAGAAAATAGATAAATGCGACCTTCTCAAAATTCAACACTTTTGCTCCTCAAGACTTTGTTAAAAGGGTAAAAAGGCAGGCTACTCAGTGGGAGATAATATTTGACAATCAAATATACAATAGGGAGGTAAAATTCATGTTATAAAAAGAGATCATACAATTCAACAAAAATAAAAACTACCTGATTGAAAAATGGGCTAAAGACTTGAAAAAACATTTGTCCAAAGAAGAAATACAAATGGCAAAGAAACACATGAAAAAAATGTTCTGTATCACTAGCAATTAGGAAATTCAAATCAAAACAACAATTAAGGACAACCAGCAAGATGTTGGCAGAGTAAGGAGCTCCTAGAGTCAGCTCATGCTACAGGGCAGTTAGTAATCACCCAGAGCTATCTGAAGCACCTGTTTGGGGACTCCAGGAGACCAGAAGAGCTTCCTGCAATACCTTGAAAGAATGGAAGGAGACTGCCCATCTGCAGAGAAGATTTGTAAATAGAGCACTCCATGCTACGGAGGCCAGTGCCCATCCTCCAATGGTGGCACAAGCCACCTCGGGAGCTATTCCGTGGCTGGAATTGGAAGCTCCATTTCCCAAAAATGAGGGAGGAAGAGATGGTTGGGCACCAACTTCAGCTACTGATTAGTAAATTTGTCTGGCTAAAGTCTAATCTTAAGAACAGCTAAAGTTCGAATCTCTCCAAGTCAGACAGAGACCGGTTACTGCCACTTTAACTCCACCCCCCAGCATGAGGGGAAGTGGAGGGGACTGAAAATCACAGTGCTGATAGGGACAGGCTTCTTTCCAACCAGATTACATTGCAGCTCTAGCCTAAGCCCCAGCCACACCTCTCACAGGGAGGAAACTGGGGGACCTGCACCAGCCTCTTCAGGAAACTACAGGCCATGTCACAGAGGCCAGTTATCATCCTGCTCGGGTGGTACAAGCCACCTCAGGAGGAATTCTGTGGCTGGAGTTGGAAGCTCCATTTCCCAAAAACAAGGAAGGAAGAGACGGTTAGCTAATGACTTCAGCTACTGATCAGTAAAATTGACTGGCTAAAATATAACCCTAAATAGTTATATTTTATAGTTTGAACCTGCCCAAGTCAGAAAGAGGCCAGTAGCCACCATTTTGACTACACCCATGGCATAAGGGGAAGCCGGGCTGACTGAAAAATCACAGTGACAGTAAGAACCAGTTTCTTTCCACTCAGATCAGACTGCAGCCCTAGCCTAGGCTTCAGCCCCATTTCTGGCAGGAAATGAAGCAGGCAGGACCTTCACCAGCCTCTCTAGGTAACTGCAGGTACATCAGCTGGCACAGATAGAATACTTGGAAGTCTACTGGGGCAACTGCAGTCATTTTGGACCCACATGGCATAGATCGCTGTCCACATCTGCAGCTCTATCCCCAACCCAGGAAAGGGAGAAAAGGTGTGCCTTCATCAGTCTCTCTGGGTAACTACAGTCTAGGCCTGCACAACTTGGATTATCCCACATGGCTGTAGTTCTGTCCCAACCACTGACAAAGGAGAAAGGTGGGAAAAGCCTCATTGGTCCCTAGGGCAATGCGAGCAGCTTGAGCCTCAACAGCTTACAGCATCAACTACATCTTCTGCTCCTACTATACAACCAGCAAGGGAGAAAGGGCAAGAAAGCCCTAAACTAAAGAGAGAAACTGCACCCAGAACAAATACATCTAGTAAGCCAGATGCCAAGACACCAACAAAAAAACTATAATCTATACCAAGAAACAGGAAGATATGGCCCAGTTAAAGGAAAAAGATAAGCCTCCAGATGACATAAATGAGTTGAGACAACTAATTATAGATGTTCAAACAAATCTCCTGAACAAATTCAATGACATGGCTAAAGAGATTAAGGATATTAAGAAGACATTGGATGAGCACAAAGAAGAATTTGAAAGCATACATAGAAAAATAGCAGAAATTAAAAATACACTGGAGTCATATAACAGCAGGTTTGAGGAGACAGAAGAAAGGATTGGTGAGCTTGAAGACATGGCCTCCAAAAGCGAACATACAAAAGAACAGATGAAGAAAAGAATGGAAAAAATTGAACAAGGGACATGCAAACATACATGTCACAGGTGTCCCAGAAGGAGAAGAGAAGGGAAAAGGGGCAGAAGGAATATTTGAAGAAATAATGGTAGAAAATTTCCCAACCCTATTGAAGGACATAGATATCCATGTCCAAGAAACTCGACATACTCCCAACTGAATAAATCCAAATAGACCAACTCCAAGACACATACCAATCAGAAAGTCAAATGCCAAAGACAAAGAGAATTCTGAGAGCAGCAAGAGAAAAGCAATGCATAACATATGAGAGATACTCAATAAGATTAAATGTCAATTTCTCATCAGAAACCATGGAGGCAAGAAGACAGTGGTATGATATATTTATGATACTGCAAGAGAAAAACTTCCAGCCAAGAATCTTATATCCGGCAAGATTGTCTTTCAAAAATGAGGGCAAATTTAGAATATCCCCAGATAAACAGAAATTGAGATGGTTTATAACAAAGAGACTGGCCTTGCAGGAAATACAAAAGGGTATACTTCAGTCTGAAAAGAAAAGACAGGAGAGAGAGGCTTGGAAGAGAGTCTAGAAATGAAGATTATATCAGTAAAAGTAACTAAAAGTCTTAAAAGTGGTGAAAATAAAATATGACAGCTAAAACCCAAAGGTCAAATGGGTAAAATAGAAACTGCCTTTACAGAAATAACATTAAATGTTAAAGGATTAAACTCCCCAATGAAAAGACACAGACAGGTGGAATGGATAAGAAAATATGAGACATCTATATGCTGTCTGCAAGAAACTCACCTTAGACCCAAAGATACCAAGTGATTGAAAGTGAAAGGCTGTGAAAAGATATTTCATGCATGCAGTAACAACAACAAAAAAAAAGCCAGAGTAGGTATATTTATATCAAATGAAAAATAAAAGACACTAGTAATGTGTAATCTGAGGAGGAAGTGAGGGAAAAAATTCCATTTACAATAGCGACTAAAAGAATAAAATATTTAGGAATAAACTTAATCAAGGATGTAAAGCACTTGTATTCAGGAAAATACAATGCATTGTTAAAAGAAATTTTAAAAGACCTAAATAATTGGAAGAACATTCCATGCTCATGGATTGGAAGACTAAATATCATTAACATGTCAATTCTACTCAGATTGATATACAGATTCAATTCAATCCCGATAAAAATTCCACAGCATTTTTTAAACAAATGGAAAACACAATTATCAAATTTATTTGAAAAGGTAAAAGACCCGGAGTAGCCAGAAACATCTTAAAAAAGAAAAAGTTGGAAGACTCTCACTCCTGGACTTTAAATCATATCACCTAAATATGGTGGTAAAAACAGCATGGTACTGGTATAAAGACAGACACATAAACCAATGGAACTGAAACAATGGTTCAGAAACAGACCCTCACATCTATGGTCAAAGTGATTTTTAACTAGCCTGTCAAACCCACCCAGCCTGGGCAGAACAGTCCATTCAACAAATGGTGCTAGGAGAACTGAATATCCATAGCCAAAAGAAAGAGGACCCCTATTTTATACCTTATACAAAAATTAAATCAAAATGGATCAAAGACCTAAATATAAAAGCAAAAACCATAAAGCTTCTAGAAGAAAATGTAGGAAAACATCTTCAAGACCTGGTGGTAAGTGGTGGATTGTTAAAGGAGATAAGAGGAGGGCTGAGATAGACTACTGATGCTTAATGTATGTAGAAGTTTTAATTAATTTACTGTAAAAGTGTGGAAATGTATAGAGTTGGTGGTAACACATTATAGTGAATCATAGCTGGTTTATAAATGGGAATGTGGCTGGAAAGGGTTATCTATGGATGTAAATGTCAATTGAAAGAAAGCTAGAGAATAATCTAGGGATTGAATAATACAGTAAACCCAGAGGTGGATGAGAATTGTGGTTGATAGTACAGATGCAAGAGTGTCTTTTGTGAGCTAGAGCAGATGTATGTCACTATTGTAGGGTGGTGGGAATGTGGAGAAGCATGGGAAAAATACAACTGGAGTAACCTATGGACTGTGGTTAACACCAATACTGTAATATTCATGAATCTATGCCAAAGATGTATTGTGTTGATAATGGGGGAGTATGGAAAAAGTGTGCCAAATATATGCTATGGATCATGGTAAGTGGTAATAGTCTGATGATATTATCTCACAATCTGTAACAAATATTCCACCATGGGTGTGGTGTGTTGATGGAGGGGTGTTGTATGGAATTCTGCACATCAGCATGATTGTTTTGTAAGTTCACAACTTCTGTAATAAAAATATATTTAAAAAATAACAGGATGGGTTGGGGGGAAAATACTCCAAATGTAAGATATGGACTATAGTTAGTCGTAAGATTTTTATGACATTCTTTCATAATTTGTAACAAATGTCTCACAACAATGCAAGGTGTTGATGGTGGATTGATATTATGCATGTTTGCTTTGTAAGTTCACAATTTTTACTATATATTTATTGTTTATGTATGCTAATACATGAATGATATAAAAATAATAATAATAATAGGGTGGGTTGGGGAAAAATACACCAAATGTAAGATACTTTGGTTACAATATTTTGAGGATGTTCTTTCATCATTTGTTAAAAATGTTTCACAACAATGCAAGGTATTGGTGATAGGGTGAGGTATGAGAGCCCTGTATAATGTTATGCATGTTTGCTTTCTAAGTTCACAACTTTTACTATGCACTTATTGTTTATGTATGTTTATGTATGAGTGATTATATTAATTAGCCAAAGGGGTGCTGATGCAAAATACCATAAATGAGTTGGTTTTTATAAAGGGTATTCATTTGGGGTAGAAGCTTAGTCACAAGACCATAAAGAGTAAATTAGTTCCCTCACCAAAGTCTGTTGCCACATGTTGCAGCAAGATGGCTGCCAGTCTCTGCGAAGGTTCAGCCTTCCTCTTCAGGCTCCGTGGTCCCAGCTTCTTCTGTTCTCAGCTGTAGGCTGGTATAAGGCTCATCTCTCTCCCTGGGGCTCGTTTCTTCCCAGGCTCAGCTGCACTGTTCTCTCCACAAGGTCAGCTGTAGACTATCAGGCTCTCTCCCTTCCCATGGCCTCTGCTGTGTCTATGGAGCCATCTCTATTCCTCTGTGTTCTTCTCCTGTGTATTTACTTCCTGGGGCTCCAGCATCAAAACTCCAACTTCCTCTGCCATGTCATTTTCTCTGTGAGTCCCCGCCCATCAAGGGGGCGGGGACACAACGACCTACTAACATGGCTCAATCAAAGCCCTAATCAAAATTTTATCAACTAAAAGTGAAAACTCTGAAGTTAATACAACCTAATATGCCCAGAGGAACAGACCAGTTTATACACATAATCCAATATCTAATTTTGGAATTCATAAACAATGCCAAACTGCTACAGTGATATACTTTAGTAAATTTTTTAAATGAAAAAAACAACAACAATGAGATATCATTTCATACTTATTAGATAGGCTATTATTAAAAAGTAAGGATACTGTAAATGTTGGAGAGGATAAGGAGAGATAGGAATATTTATTCACTGTTGGTGGGAATATAGAATGGTACAGCCACTGTGGGGGACTGTTTGGCAATTCTTAAAGAATTGGAATATAGACTTGCCATGTGATCCACCAATACCACTACTAGGTATATACCCAGAAGAACTGAGAGAAGAAGAGACACAAACAGACATCTGCACACCGATGTTCAAAGCAGTATTATTCACAATTGCCAAAAGTTGGAAACAACCCAGGTGTCCATCAGTTGATGAATGGACTGAAAAAACTGTGGTATATACACATGGTGGAATATTATACAGCAGTAAGAAGAAATGAAATCATGAAGCATATGACAACGTGGATAAACCTGAAGGACATTATGTTGAGTAAAGCAAGCCAGACACAAAAGGACAAATACTGTATGATTGCATGCTATTATGAAGTAAATATATAATGTAAACTCATGGAGTTAATAATTAGAATATAGGTCACCAGAAAATAGAATGAGGTTATAAAATGGAAAGCTGAAGTTAAATATGTGCAGAATTGGTAAAAAGGTTGTTTGTATATCTTTGGAAGTGAACAGAAGTGGTGAAAGCACATCATGGTGTTTGTAACTAGCAAAGTGATTATATGGGTATGACAGTGGTTGAAAGGGAAAATCTAAGATCATATATTTTACTAGAAGGAAAGATAAAAACTGTAACATAGGACTATATAAGATAGTGAAAACTCATGTAAAATACAAATATGGGTGATATAGCATATACAAGACAGTTTTTTACAAAATATAAATACAAATATACTAGAGAGATGGAAAAACAATAGCAGATATGTATAGCACGGGGACCACAGAAAGATTGAGAAGTTATGAGTTTGGTTTGTTTGTTTTGTTTTTTGTTTCTTATTATTATTATTGGAATAATGAAAGTGCTCTAAGAATGACTGAAGTGATAAATGCACAAATATGTGATTACATAGAATACCACTGATTTTACACTTTGGATGGATTTATGATTCATGAATATGTATAAATAAAATTGATTTGTTTAAAAAAATGGGAAAAGTGAAAAAATAAAGTATTCCTTTCCAAAATCCTAGGGCAATTCAGTCAATAGGTGATAGGTTAAATTAATAATGATACCAACAAATAATGGAATACTATGCAGTTATATAAATTGATCATGTAAATCTATATTTTCATACATGGAAAATTGCCCATGATATTTTGTTAAAGAAAAAATGATGATTATAAAAGATTATATCTAGCCTTTCTTCTTTGAGGGATGGAGTGGGAAGGAAGAAAGGAAATAAAACATTTGGTGACTATAGACCAACATGTAATCAAAACATTATCCCTGGGTTATAGAGTCATTTTCTTTTTTCTTTTTTCCATATGTTATGAAATTTTGAACTTAGCTGTGTTAATCAGAAAAAGAAAGAAAAAGGAAAACCTTAATGCTGAAAGGGATTATGATTTCCTCATATCTGGACTATTGTTTTCACTATTTAAACCATGTTCAAGGTGATAGTTGAACAAGGTTTTATTCTTAAAATAAACTGAGAACAGAAAAAAAAACATACTTAAGATGAAATGATAAAGAAGGATGGAAATAAAAGGGTCAGCAAGGATATATTAGACAAATGCAAACAAAAATAAAACAGAAATGGCAATATTAATATCAGAAAGGTAGAATTTAAGGTTAAAACATTAAACAGGACAGAAAAAATCTTTATATACTGAAAAATAACATAATTTAGAAAGTCACTATAAATTTACTTGTACTAAAAAGCATGCAAGCTAAAGAGGTGGAGCAAAAACAAACAAGGAAACTTGAGAAAACTACTGTTGTACTAGGATACTTCAAAACAATTCTCTCAGAATCTAATAGTCAGGGAAGCGGCTGTGGCTCAATCAGTAGGGCTCCCGTTTACCATATGGGAGGCCCCGGGTTCGGTTCCCGGGGCCTCCTGGTGAAGGCAAGCCCACCCGCATGGCGTGGTTAGCTGACTCAGCGAGCACAAGCAGCAAGGAGGGGATAAATGAATAAATAAATAAAAATCTTTAAAAAAAAAAAAAGAATCTAATAGTCAAAAGTAAGTAAGGATATAGAAGAATTTAATAAGACTGTACAGTCAATAAACCTTATTTAGTAGATATATGCAGTGGTGTGCAGAAGTTGGTTTTTGCCAGCTTGTGAGAATCAGTTGCCACATCTCTTCCCATAGCCACGTTTTTCCTTCTCCATTTTCAGTAATGTCACGAGTAGCTTGAAATAGGCCATGATGGGTGGATATATACCACAAAAATTGGCAAATGCTAAAAATCAAGACTTTTTATCCTGGAAAGCTGAATCTATGCATGAAAACTGACATCCCCCAAATATAGTTGTTTTTTTTTTTTTCATATATCCATGGAACATTTTGAAAAGTTAATCAGATACTTGACTCAAAGAAAACATTAACAGATTGTAAACATGGAGATTTTTATAAACTCTATTTTCCTGGTGGTACACTGGTGAAACAATAAATAAGTAAATAAATAAATAAATGTAATAAAAAGGTAACAAAAATTACTAATTACTACTGGGAAATTTAAAATATTCCTAGTAATAAGTATTAGACCAAAGCAGCACAGTAAAAGGGAAATCCTAAATCATCCAGAAAGCAATGAAACTGCAAGCAATTCATTCAGAACCTGTGGTATAAAGCCAAAGCTATACCCAAAGTACATGTTATAGACTTAAGTGCTTTTATTAATAGGAAGAAGGTAAGGAACATGAATGCAAAAGAAAAAAGAACCACAAAATTAACCAAGAAGCAATGAAGAGGGAAGGAATAAAAATAAAAGCTAAATAAAGAATAAAGTAATCTACAAGCTGGTTCTTGGAGGAAAAAAAGAGAGATAAACTTTTCATCAGGATTCTGAATAAGAAAAAGAAGAAAAAGCAAAAATATTAGACATTAAAAAAGAAATATAATCACAGGTATAAGCACAATTAAAAATATTACAAGAGGAGATCAGGCAAGATGGCGTCGGCTTAAGTGGACACTCACCATCTCTCTCACAAAAGACAGCTGATTGGGGACAGGATCCTGCCCGAGTGAGCTGTTCTGGGAGCCCATGGAGCAGGAGTCTTTGGAGCATGTATCTGGAAGGAGCTGGACAGGGAGATAGATTGTTCAAGATAAAACTGTGGACTTCCGGGAAGATGGCGGACTAGTAAGACACGGGAATCTCTTCTCTAGAAAAATAGCTAGAGGACAAGCTGAAACAGACCCGAAAAAAGATCTTCTAGGGTTTAGGACAGCAGGTGAAGGCTGCACACCACCCAGAGGAGAGAGGGACAGAAGAGGGAAATCGCGACTACAGAACTGTGAGTTGCAAGTAGCAGCTTCTGCTGCTGCTGGCACCCTCCCCCACACTCTTCAGAATTCTCGGACCCCAGGACCTGCGACCACAGACAAAGGGGAATTCAGGGATCTGCCACTCCTGGAAAGGGGAGAGAGAGGGACACAGCCTTAGGCTGACTCAGGTTCTGACCTAAAATTTGGGCTGCAGAGCCACACGGAAGCTTCCACACGGCGGTTTGCCCTGGAAGCCTTGAAAGGACTGGAGAAATCCGATCCTCGCAATCTCCCTCTCTTCTAGCCTGGACTAATTGTTGAGGACATCACGGGAGAGGGGAGAGAGAGCCTGGGGCTGACCCTGCTTTGGACTACCAGATTTGGTCTGCCCTGTCCCGAAAGCCCTTCCAGTCTGGGTGGGGCTGCGCCATTGTTTGCCTTGGAGCCTGCAAGGGGCTAAAGATATACAAACCTCCCAATCTCATCCTCTACTAACAGGGACTGATTGTTGAGGATTCAGAAGGGAGTGGAAATATTTCCTAGCTGGGAAAGGGGGGGGGTGCTACGAGAGAAGTCTGGAGAACTGTCTCAGAAAGTTTGAATCACAGGGCTCCTAGCCCCCAGACAGGAAGCTCTATCATTTGATCTGGTCTGTGTCACAACAAATACGCTCCAACCAGGCATTGAATTGAGAGCTGCCAACAAGCGACATCTCCTGGCAGACCAAGGAAGTGCACATAAGAAAATTAATAAGTA
>JAKSZT010000820.1:55964-107245 GCA_026826555.1 Tolypeutes matacus | reverse complement strand
TACTTGCAAATCGAATCCAACAGCATATCAAAAGACTTATACATCACGACCAAGTGGGATTTATTCCTGGTATGCAAGGCTGGTTCAACATAAGAAAATCAATCAATGTAATACACCACATTAACAAATTAAAGGAAAAAAAACACATGATCACCACAATTGATGCAGAAAAGGCATTCGACAAAATCCAACATCCTTTTTGATAAAAATACTTCAAAAGATAGGAATAGAAGGAAAATTCCTCAATATGATAAAAGGCATATATGAAAAACCCACAGCCAACATCATACTCAATGGTGAAAGGTTGAAAGCTTTCCCCCTAAGATCAGGAACAAGACAAGGATGCCCACTGTCACCATTGTTATTCAACATTGTACTAGAAGTTCTAGCGAGGGCAATTAGACAAGACAAAAAAATTAAAGGCATCCAAATAGGAAAAGAGGAAGTAAAACTCTCACTGTTTGTGGATGACATGATCCTGTATTTAGAAAATCCTGAAGTATCCACAACAAAGCTACTTGAACTAATAAATGAGTTCAGCAAGTGGCAGGATATAAGATCAACACGCAAAAATCAGTAATGTTTTTGTACTGAACAATCTGAGGAGAAATCAGGAGGAAAATTCCATTTTCAATAGCAACAAAAAGACTCAAATACCTAGGAGTTAATTTAACCAAGGAAGTACAGGACCTATATGCAGAAAACTACAAAACAATGCTAAAAGAAATTTAAAAAGACCTAAACAAATGGAAAGACATTCTGTGTTCATGGACTAGAAGAATAAATATCGTGATGATGTCAATCTTGCCCAAACTGATTTATAGATTCAATGCAATACCAATCAAAATCCCAACAGCTTAATTTACAGAATTAGAGAAGGCAATTACCAAATTCATCTGGAAGGGTAAGTGCACCCGAATAGCCAAAAGTATTCTAAAAAAGAACAATGTGGGAGGAATTTCACTGCCTGATCTTGAAACATATTACAAAGCTACAGTGGTCAAAACAGCATGGTACTGGCATAAATATAGACATATCAATCAGTGGAATAGAATTGAGAATCAGGAAATAAACCCTAACCTATACAGTCAACTGGTTTTTGACAAACCTACCAAGCCCACACTGATGGGAAAAAAACAGTCTCTTCAACAAATGGTGTTGGGAGAACTGGATATCTATAACCAAAAGAATGAAAGAGGACCCCTATCTCACCCCCTATACAAGAATCAACTCAAAATGGATCAAAGATCTAAATATAAAAGCCAGGACCATAAAACTACTAGAAGAAAACGTAGGGAAACATCTTCAAGACCTTGTAGTAGGTGGTGGTTTCTTGGACCTCACACCCAAAGCACATGCAACAAAAGAAAAAGTAGATAAATGGGGCCTCCTCAAAATTAAACACTTTTGTACCTCACAGGACTTTGTCAGAAGGATGAAAAGGCAGCCAACTCAATGGGAAAAAATATTTGGTAATCACATATCTGATAAGGGTTTAATATCCAGGATATATAAAGAGATGTTACAACTCAACAATAAAAAGACAAAGGACCCAATTAAAAAATTGGCCAAAGACTTGAATAGACATTTCTCCTAAGAAGAAATACAAATGGCAAAAAAACACATGAAGAAATGCTCAGCATCACTCATGATTAGGGAAATGCAAATCAAAACTACAATGAGATATCATTTCACACCTATCAGAATGGCCACTGTTAAAAAGACAGAGAACTACAAGTGTTGGAGAGGATGTGGAGAGTTAGGAACACTTCTTCACTGTTGGTGGGAATGTAGGATGGTACAACCACTAGGGAGGACTGTTTGGCAGTTCCTAAAGAAGTTGAATATAGACTTGCCATGTGACCCTGCAATACCACTACTGAGAAGAACTGAGAGCAGTGACACGAACAGACATCTGTACACCGATGTTCATAGCAACATTATTCACCATTGCCAAAAGTTGGAAACAACCCAGGTGTCCATCAACAGATGAGTGGATAAACAAACTGTGCTCTATTCACACGATGGAATATTATGCAGCTGTAAGAAGAAATGAAGTCATAAAGCATATGGCAACATGAATGAACCTGGAGGACATTATGTTGAGTGAAGCAAGCCAGACACAAAAGGACAAATATTGTATGAATGCATTAGTATGAACCAAATATATTGTGTAATAAATTGTTTGATTAAAAAAAAAAAATTTACATGTATCCATTACATTTAATTGAGAAATGTATATATTTATTCATCTGTGTTTACTTTTTAGTTTTTAATTGTTTATGTTTTCAATTATTAAATGTACAAAATAAAGTTAAAAAAAAAAAAATAGTGTCCTGAACATTCAAGTCAATACAATTAATCAAGAAAATGAAATGAGAGGTATATATAACTGAAGGAAGGATGCAAAATTATCATTATTTCCAGTTAATATCATTTTATACCAGAGAACCCCAGGAAAAGAACTGGAAAATTTTTGAAACTATTAAGAGAGTCAGTAAAGTAGCTACTTTAAAAATAAATGTGCAAAAAGTGCAATAGCTCTTTTTACATACTGACAATAACCAGTAATACAACTACAACATTCACAATAGTAAAAAACAGCAAAAGTAATAATATAAAAAGAAAAATACTAAAAAGAAATTTGCAGTAATAAAAATTTCTATCGAGAAATGGCAGAATTATTGAATAAATGAAGAGACATACCTTATTCCTGGACAGGATGATTTGGTGTTGTAAAGTCTTTCTTGACACAAAAGCCAGAACTCATGGGAAAAAAACTATATTTAGCCACATAGAAATGAAATATTTCTAAGCAGCAAAAACAAAAAACAAAATACCATAATTATAGGTGTTTTAGTGACTTAAGAAAAACTGTTTAGTGTCACACATGATGGACAATATTACTACTCCTATAGAAAGAGCTCTTACAGGACAAGTATAAAAAGAAAAATGGTCAAAGATAACAAATACTTCACGAAAGAAGAAATCAAAATGGCCAAAAATATGAAAAGATGTTCAATTTCATTTTTGTCTAACATGCAAATAAAAACAATAAAAAAGTAATCTTTTTAAACCATAAAATTGGCAACAAGTGAATGACAAACTGAATGTTAGCAAAGGGGAAAGAAAACTGGCATTTTCAAAAACTGTAGATGAGAGTATGGTAATTACACAAAGGGGAAAACATAAATGCATAAAATACAACTACTGTTTCAATACTTACAAAAGCAAAATGGAAAAAACAAAACAAAATGTCCATCATTAGATGACTGACTAAGTAAATGAAATACTCTGCTACCGTTAAAAACTAAACGTGGATTTTTATCTATGGAGGTAGAAACATGACCTCAGCATGTTTCTGAGTGGGAAAAAAAAAAGTAGAGTGCTTTATAAGATGAACTCATTTATAAAATATTATGTATACCTACCTATTTATGTGCCCATATAGAGTTAGAAATCTGGAAGGTTATCTCTAGATAGTGAGATTGTGGTGACTTTATTGTCTTAGTAGGTTTTTTGTTGTTGTTGATTTTTTGCTTTTGATGTTTTGTCAATGAGCATGTATTATCCTAACTGAAATACTGAGCTCTTTTCAAAATAAGTCGCCTTCTCAACCATTTCACAAACTCTTTTCATTGTCTTTGTCCCCCCATCTATATCAATACTATCACCTTCATCAATTCTAAGCTGCACATTTTTTCACTTTTTTCACACTAGGATACATCTTGAAATATACAGCATCTTACAAGTGCAGCTGAGCAGAAGGCAGTCATGACATAGTTGTCATTGTCTGTGCCTGTGCAGACTTGGTCATAGGGATTCACACTGTCATTGCTTCAGTTAATTGCATGCATTGTTGATACCACATTTGCCAATATAAATGGCATTTAAAATTGCTTTGGTTACTGCTGCTACACTAATCACCTCAAGACATGGTGACTTAAAACAACGACCCTCATTCTATTCTCTCTCACAGTTACTGTGGGCCAGGAATTCAGGAAAAGCTTGACTGGTAGTTCTAGCTCTGGGTCTTTCATGAGACCACAGTCTGATAGTGGCTGGAACTGGAACAGCAGGAATGGAGGGGGCAGGAGCATCTAGAAGTTGGCAGAACATCTTTCTGTCTTCATGTAGTGTTAGGACTTCTTCACGAGATCCCTCTGCAGTTGGGCTAGTTTGAGCTTCCTCACAGCATGGTGGCCTCAGGGTAGTCAGGCTGCTAACATGGAGGCTTGGGGCTCCAGAGCAAGGATTCCAGCAAGCAAGGTGGAAGTTGCATCCTCTTTTTCTGATATAGCCTCAGAAGCCCTCCAGTGCCACATCTGCTGCAGTCTATTGGTTACAAGCAAGCCACACACTTGCAAAACTCAAGAGGAGAGTAATTAGGCTTTTCCTCTCAATGTGGTAGCAGTGAAGCTCTAGAAGCACATATGGGGAGGGAACTATTGTTGTGGTCCTCTTCAGAAAATTCAATTTGCTACAGAATGTTTTCAAAAAGATTATACTGTGATTCAGCATTGAAATGTATTTATTTTAAATCTGGAAAAGTATCATATAATAAAAATAAATCCATATCTTTACATGTCTAAAGGAGCTCTTTAATTAAAGTGTAAAATGCAAATTTTAAGTGATAAGAAAGCAGCATTTCAGAATTTAATTGGCAGAGTTTATTTTCTCTTATTGGCTGTGCCAGAAAATGCTTCCACTTGCCCTTCCAGATCCACTTCCCACACTTCTCCTTGGACGGCTGTCTTAGTTTGTCAAAGGGCTGCTGATGCAAAGTACCAGAGATGTATTGGCTTTTATAAAGGGAGTTAATTTGGGGTAAAAGCTTACAGTTCCAAAACCGTGGAAAGTCCAACTCAAGGCACCATAACAGGTCCTTTCTCACCAAAGTCAGCTGCCATCTGTTGAAGCAAGATAGCCGCCAGTCTCTGCCCAGTTTTCAGCCTTCCCCTCCGGGCTCACCCTTTTCTCTTGAGCTCCATGGGCCCAGCCTCTTGAGGTTTCCTGTAGTCCTCTCTCTCCCGGGATAGGGCTTGTTTCTTTCTGGGCCTCCTATATCAGTCTCAGCTGTTCTGCTTTCTTCCTATTTCAGCTGTAAGCTATCAGGCAAATGGCTTACCTCTCCCGTGGGCCTCAGCTGCTTGAGCCTTCTCCTTTCTGTCACATGGCAAGATCAAATATAACAGAGCTCTCTCCCCCTGTGTCTGTCTGTCAGTGTGAGTCTGTATATATCAGACCCAGCAAGGGTACAGGACTCAATCTGAGTCACACCTTATTGACATAGCTCAATAAAAAGCCCTTCAGCAATCTTAACAAGTAATCAAAGGACCCTCAACTGAATTTAATGCAAGCAAAGGGTATCACACCCAGAGGAATAGTTTACAAACATAATCTTTCTCTTTTTGGGATTCATAAAATAATCTCAAACTACCACAGAGGCTGACCCTCTGGACCATGTTGGTCCTGCCCTTGTGCCCTCTGGCCTCAGGTTTGGTTGGGCCAATGGGAAGGCCTGACAAGAGATGGGAAGATGGGGAAGAGTGGGGGCCAAGCATTCACTCCCCTGAGAGTTTAACTGTGTGCTCCAGGGAGCCTGCTCTACAATTCTCGCCCCTTCCAGGTTACTGTCACGTCTCCCTCACCTCATTCTTTTGTAGTTAGAGGTGGTGACAGTTCCTTCAGTGCCAGCCCCAGGTACCTGCACTTTGCTTTGCAGTTCCTCTCTAGCTTTATAATTAGCCCTCTGACGTAAAGAGGTACATAAAATAGTACTGAATCTTACAACTAATGGCATCTTAGAAGAGATTAAGTATGGCTTTAGAACTGACTCACTTTGCTTCATTTTACATGTTAGCAAGATGAACAGAGATTGGTCAGTCCAAGGCCTTCCCACTGTGGGCAAGTAGTCGCTGGTGGCAGCTGGCAGCTAAGGGGAGTGACATCCAGGAAAAGTCCCTGTTGTAGAGGGGCATGGCCACTGGACTCTGGGAGCAGTGATCCACTCTGATATTTTTTTAATGTTTTATTTCCCCTATGCTACAAAATACCATTAGCTGAGTGTTACAGCCTGATTCATCTATGATTTAAGAGAGGCCCAGGGCCTACCCTTGTGTGTAGAACAAAGGGGAAAAGAGCAGCAAGCAAGAGAAACTGGTTACCAAACAGCAAGAAAGGACCTAAAAGGTGGAATAAACTTCGAGGGAGAGAAAGGGTTTGACTGAGGAGATAGGGAGATAAGCAACAATTTGAATGGAATGAAGATGTGGATGGTTGCTTTATGAGCCTCAGATACCTGGGGAGGGAAAGATAATAAAAGACAGGACTTCCTGAGGCCATAGGTAACCCAGTGGTCAAAGGAGAGGGTAATCTCTGAAGATGGGGGATACCTGCATATCATAGAGCTTTAAACCTATTTAGGTGAACCTATATCTTGAAAACTTCTGTGTATGAGCCCAGTCCTAGCTACATCTCTGCATTTTAGTGGTGAGAACTACTAAATTCAGAACTTCCCAACTCATCTTC
Source organism: Tolypeutes matacus (assembly GCA_026826555.1). NCBI lineage: Eukaryota > Metazoa > Chordata > Mammalia > Cingulata > Chlamyphoridae > Tolypeutes > Tolypeutes matacus. The sequence goes on along the minus strand of JAKSZT010000820.1, from coordinate 100,714 downwards.
AAATCTGCTTTACAATTTTGATCATTTCAATTCTGCCAGATTCACCAGGATATCGCACTGAAAACCAGGCATATTCTTTTTAACTAGGGACAGGTAGAAGGAATTTTCTTGCCTCCATCTGATAAATGACTGAATCTTCTGAACGGCACCAAAAAAAGTATGGAGGATCTGATTGATTGTGATAATTTGCTTTAAGAATCTTCAGTTAACACTTTAAAAATAAAAATATTATTTCAAAGATGACTACAAAGTTAATTTCAACAAATATGAATTCTATTTTTCCAATAATTCTAATTTTTGAAATCTCTTAAGAGAAAAAAAATAGATTGAATTACAAAAAAATTAAGTGATTAAAAAGGTGGCACACCATGCAGTGTTCAAAACAGGAGAGCTCTAGCAACCCCTCTCCTGTGCCATCACCCCTCCATTATCTTTTACAAGAGTTTCTTTTTTGAGCAAAGATCTCCTGACTCACCTGGGTATTTGTAGTTTCTCCTAAAGTTTAGCTATGATGTTGCATTTTTCCAAATTTCCAAAATTCTTTAATGTTTCGGTCTTAAAATATATTTAAAGTAAAGTTTATCTAATACAAACCCTCCTATTCTGAGTTTTCTACTTTCATTTGTTGGTGGATTAATAAATGTTGCTGTGGAAGGTAAGAAAATAGATTTATGTTCATAGTATTTTGCCCTCACCCCAAATCATGCAGGGTTAAAAAACCCAACCTACCTGTAGCAGCAACATAGCTCAATGGTCCCAGGAATTCCACTTGTCCACATATGCAATGTTTGATGGATACATTTTGTCATAATTAATAGGTATAGTAATTTAAAATCTTCTATAATACGGTTGCTCAGGCAAGACATTCACTCTTCAAAATATGAACTTTGAAAAATTAGAGAGAAAGAATGAGAGCCTTTGAAAATTTCCTTTCAGCATGGGTTCTCTATTAGGCAGGATTCTCTGGGTTGCTGGTGTCATAAACCAATTCAAACAAACTTAAAACTGAAATTTACTAGCTCCTGTAACTGGGAAAGGTCAGGGTGAAGTGGGCCTCGGGCACCATAGTAGTCATGAATTTAAATGATGTTGTTAGGATGCTTTCACCTGTTGACTTTGTCCTTTTCTGCTTGGGAGGCTGTCAACCTCAGCAAGGTACCAAGTCTCCATGAAAACTTCCCTTGTCCTAGCCTTTGCCATTCAATTCTGGAGAAATTCATTCATGTAAAATCAGCAATGATATAGATGAGCTTAATTTTGAAGGCAAGTAAAAGATTTTTGGAGGACTCTCATGCATTGCTGCTGGAAGTGTAAATTGGAAAATTTTGGAAAACTATTTGGCAGTATCTACTGAAGTTGAACATACACAGACTTCATGGCCCAGCAGTTCCACTCCTGAATATTTAGTAAATACACACAAGAGAACTGAGTGATTATATTTACAGAAAGGCACATACAAGATTGTTCATAGCAGCATTATACATAATCGTTCCCAAACAAAAACAGTCCATTCATCAACAATGAAACTGATCAACTGTGGTTGGAATAAACAGTTATGAAAAATTTAAAAACCAAGTGGTACACACTGCAACATGAATGAATCTCACAGACACAGCACTGAGCAGAAGAAACCAGATGTTATATGGACATATTATATGACTTCATTTATATAAAGTTCAAAACCCAGCCAAATTAATCTCTAGTTATAGAAATCATAATATTTATAACCTTTGAGTATTATAGATCGGTGGAGGCCTAAGTGATGTGTCAGGCTGCTGGAAATGTTCAATGCTTGAAGGCTATATACATATGTAAAACTTCAAGCATTACACAAGACGTATACATTACTGAATATAACATATCTCAATAAAAAATTTGAAAAAAGGGCTCCTGGAGCAATAAAAGGATGCCATTGCTCACCAGGGGAGACCTACGAGTGAAAGAAGTCTTCTTTCCATACATTACGGTACTCATATGGTATGACACGTCTGCCAATCCAATATGCAAGAAAAATTATTTTCCTAAAAGGGGACATTTATAATGCATCTTGTCTATAAAATATTTGGTTCTATATGCCTAATATATATTTGAGAGTTCATATATTTCACTTTTAGTTTATTAATTGTTATTTTTTTTACAATCTACACCTTAAAATTTGAATAATTATTATTTTTGAGGGTCTTTTTCTGCTGGTTCACAGTTATTTTCTTATGAGTGTGTTTGTTTTAACACATCGTTCTTGGCAAAAATTAATGAGGCTCTTTTGAAGACAAGAACTAATATGCCTTCCTCCAGAAAGGATATGCATTTGATGCTGCCAGGTGCCTGGAAGTACTACCAACTCTGAACCACCTTAAACCAAACTAAAAGAAGCTTGAGGGAGCAGATGTGGCTTAAGTGGTTGAGCGCCTGCTTCCCACATAGGAGGTCCCGGGTTCCGTTCCCAGTGCCTCCTTAAAAACAACAACAACAAAACAGACAGAAAACAAATGAAAAAAACAACTCAGGGGAGCTGACGTGGTTCAGCAGTTGCTCACCAGCTTCCCACATACAAGGTCCCGGGTTCAATCCCCAGCCCTGGTACCAAAAAAAAAAAAGCTTGAGGTCCCTTAGATCACCTAGATAATGTAAACTGCTGCACTGGAGCAGGCTATGGCCACCCACAACTTCCCAGGAGAGGATTTCCCCTTTTTGTGCCCCTCCCCTTAGCTCAAGGCAACCTAAGGTTCCCTTATCTGAAGACACTTGGGGTATGGCTGAGGTTGAGGTAAAATGGATTTAGATCTGATTCATCCTTATCCTGAGGACATCTTACCCCTCTGAGGTCTGAACTTAATGTTGGGAGGGTCTCCTTTTGGGGATATCCCTTCATTTCTGCACCTCCAATCCACCAGATCTGAATTCTAGGTGTGCTCCTAGGTATTTCCTTCAGAGCACAAGCAGGCTCTGCTTACCTCTGGGATCTGCTTACTTTTCTCTTGCTTCTCTGCTGTCCTGTCAGACACTTTCAAGATGATTTTCTAATTTAATGTTACCCAGTTATTCTAATTCTTGTCATTAGAAGAGTTGGTCTGAATAATTAACATAGCCTATAAAAATGTTTTTTTATAATATGAAAAGCATTTCAAAGTCAAATTTTAAAATGTTATACATATAAAATATAAAGCTACTTCTTACTGTAACAGAAGAATATACCTTTTCTGGTTATCATACAATTTCAGAATAAAGTCTAAAACTGAAGTCAAGAGGTGATTATTGCCTGCACATTCTGAAGAGAGGAGCCGTGGATCTGCCAGATATCACCCTCCAAGCCTTGCTAAACAGTGACAACTGATTCTTTGATCCTCTCACCTCCTCCATTCCCACCTTTATCCAGTCAAGAGATAATTGAGAGTTAAAGAACTGGCGACTTCCAGGAGTTAGGGGAGAGGGCATGGGATTGTTTATTTCCCTACCAAACAAAAAGAAAAGGAAGTCCTTCTTCTTGCCAACCAAGTGACAGAGGCTCCTAGAGAAATCCTCATAGACATTGTGGTTCATGGAATAAGGCACCCCAGCTGGAGTATACTAAGCTGTAGAAAGTTGGGGTGGACCCAAATAGGGTATTGTGAGAGAACTTGAGAGCCTTACATGAGTCCCCTGGAGTTTAGGAGTGAACATGAATAGAGACCAGAGCCTTCCTCTGACCTATGCCAACAATTCTCAACTTTTACTGTGCAGGTAGATCATCTGGGGGATCTTGTTCATATGTCGATTCTGATTCAGTTGGTCTTCGGTGGAGCCTGAGGTTTTTCATTTCTAACAACCTTCCAGATGATGTCAATGCTTCAGGTCCCTGGACCAGACTTTGAGTAGCCCAGCACCAGATACCTGCCACATCAGCGGAACACAAACTAACACCAGCTAAGTAAAAAGTTTTCAACTGGATTAGACTGGATTTATAGATACTTTAAAGTGAGTCCTAATCACTGAAAGGAGACTGTCTTATCATTGAAGGTGATTAGGAAGTTTTGAGCTTAGCTCAGGAGCCAAGAAAGGAGATCAGATGGATCAGAGTCTAAATGTATGGTGGGAGAAAAACTAAGGCCATTTCCCGTAACCCTTGTAAGATTCAGCCCATTCCATAAACCAGTTCTATTTCAATGGCTCAATTTGTGACCATTGCTATGGCCAATTAGCTCATAAGTAAAGGATTGCCTGTGTTTCAAATAATAACTAAATACCTCAAGAAGGAACCCTCTTTCCAAAGTAACTGCATGTTTTAACAGAATCAAATCTTATTACACAAATCAACATGGCCCGAAGTTTTTAGTAAGGTGACAGTTGCTTTTATTTTATATTTTTAATTCATTTCCACCACGTTAACTCTATATCTAGCCATGTAAAAATATGTAGTTCTCATCAGGGAGACAGGGTGTCCAGGTGGTTTGATACTTGACATGGGAGGATAATCAGCAGTTAATTTCTAGAGGGAAAACTCTCTAGGAACAGATCAAAAACAAGAATACTTTGTTGAAGAAAATATTTTTGACTAATTTAAGACTAGGTTGAAAATTAGAATATTAAAAGAAATTTAAAGGTGTTTTCCCAAAGGAAGACATAAAAGGCAACATGTTATAAAAACTAGTTCCTGACATTAAAAATATGTATATTAATCAATTGAAAATGACAAAGATACGAACAGGAAATTCACAGAAGAGGAAGTCCAAATGTCAAAGAAATATATGAAAAGAAGTTCAACCTCACTGAAAATCAGGGAAGTAAAAACTTAAAAGCATACAGTCATAACTTTTCACATCCTTCAGACTGGCAAACAATTTTTAAAGTTGGCAATCCAGAGTGTTTGTAAAAATGTGAAAATATGAGAACTCTCACACACTGTTGTGGGGTGTAAAATGGGGCAACCACTTAGAAGAACCAGCAATATTACTCTGGATATACTATAGACCTGTGAATGTCAATTTCTTGTACCCCATAAATTAATTTAGAAAACCATGCACCCTTTTGCAAATTTGTAATAGACATGTAATTTTTAAATCATACATTTAAATAGTTACAAATGATGCAATTTTGGAATTGTTATACTGACACTTTAAAAATAAAACTATGGTGTCACTCATTTATATATATTCAAAAGTGGTGCTGGATAACCATTATTGTCCATTTTTTTAAAATATGCAACAGTTGGAAATTTTACCTTGTTCCTTTTTTCTTTGAACTTGTATTTCCAATCCCTTCGCCAATGAAATTTAATATTAATATAATATATTTTTATGCCTGAATGTCTTTTATTGATCACACTATCATATTTCCCTACTAGAAAAATTTGTATATGATAAATTGTGATAATTTTTTTCTTATGAACTAAAGACTCAGAATTAAAAATTTTCTTCTGGATTTTAAAAATTATCATTGAATTAATTTCTAAATATTTTAAATTACTACTTTAAAATAGTAATTTATATATTACTAATTTCTATTGAATCTAATTACTATTAAATCAATTTTATTAATTTACAATTGATCCCAAAATAAATGTTTTGCAAATTTTTATAAGCAATTATAAAATGTAAAAGAGAAAATGTAAAATGAAAAAATAAATAAAATGTAATTTGAAGTGCATCTTTAAATGAAATTAATGAGACAGCTTTTTTCACTTAGTTTGTGTATCCAGAGATGAATACTGCATTTTGCTAAAATAAAATAGGAGTCACTGTAAATTAACACAGCAAAATAAAAGGACTGGGGTCACGAGTAGTGCAAAGCTTATCAAAGATGCCTTAATGATTAAATGCATGTTTTTACAGTAAAATTCATGTCACCTCTACTCTGCATGATATAAATGCTTGATAGGAATGAACAAATGAGTAGAGAATGGGTTGATAACTAACAATGAGTAGGCAATTTGAGTCCAAATAAAAAGAGTATATGGATTTATGGTATCCAATATCTTTTGGCAAAAGTAATAGAAATGGTAAGAAGACTGCGGGAAAATGGTGGGGCAGGGAGCTCCAGGAATCAGTCCCTCTACCAAAACAACTATTATTGAACTGTCAGGAATTGTCTGCGACCTGTTTTCAGACCCTGGAGTCTTGAAGAACACTGTGCAGCTTCCAGGGAGGAGCGGGAGGAAGACGCTGGTAAGCTGAGATGAATACCAGTGAGATTCGCCCTCCCTGCAGCAGCTACCCCACCCCATACCCCCAGCCTCATGGTGGGCCTCAGTGGGGGCTGCAGCTTGGGCTCCTGAAGCAGCTTGCTGGTGCCCGGGTGGGACATAAAGACCTAGTCCTCCAGACGCCAGGGGTATATGGCCTGATCGCAAAGCACTACTTTTGATTGACTAAGTGCCACCACTGGGGTCCAGCTCTGAGGGTGGTCATTGTTCCAAATACCCCCTGCACCCCCAAAGGTGGCAGAGGAATCTTAAAGACCTTCCTCAGAATTATGGAAAAACACTTAAAGCGTTGCATTAACTGGGCAAGTGCTGAATCAAGAAAACACACCTTCAAAAACCATAGAAGCTGCTCTGGCACCCTTGCTGCCCTCCCCCACCCCTCCACAGCGTGGAGCAGAGCGATTCTGCAGAGCTGCGCACCAGGCAGGGGCAGGCATGAAGCTCTACTGCGGGCTTACAACCCCTCCACTAAAGACTTTCTGGGCGCCAATATTTGGAATTGCCTTTTTAGGGGCAAAATGGGTAAGAGTTAGACTTTTCTTATGTGGACCGGGAGGTGTGACCCTGCATGTGGCTCTCAGGCAGGACAAGGTTAGGAAGGAGTAGACAGGGAAGCTGAAGAACTTGGATTGCTTTAACAACCATCCCTATTGGAAAAGTCTCCATGTGAACAGATCAATGTTGGGGGGGGGTGCATGTGTGTGTACAAGTATGTGTATGTGTTGGGACACATACCCTAGTTTGAAAGTCAGTGCCCTAGGACACAGCTTCCCAACAGGCTGCACTACATGGCTACATGGGTTAAGGATGTGGCCCAAGCTCTTGACCTTTTCAGCCCTCAGAGCAGCCTCTGGGTAGAGCACCAGTGGCATCTGGCAGTGACCCACATGAAGAGGGCTGGGAGGCCCCATATCAAAGAAATTCTTATATCCACAAATGCTTATAACAGCATTCTTTTTTTTTTTTTTTTTTTACCGGGAGGTCCCGGGTATCGAACCCGGGTCCCTCCATATGGGAGACGGACGCCCAACCAGTTGAGCCACATCCGACCCCCTAACAGCATTCTTTATAATTATGAAAACTGGAAATAAACTAAATGTCCTTGAGGGGAAATCAGGTGAATGAATCTCAGCATATTCAGTTAAAAATATATTGTAAGGGGGGTCGGATGTGGCTCAACTGGTTGGGCGTCCGTCTCCCATATGAAGGGACCCGGGTTTGATCCCCGGGACCTCCCGGTAAAAAAAAAAAAAAAATAATAATATATATATATATATATATATATATATATATATATAGTAGGGAATTGAAATGGAGGAAGCTGATCTCTATCTCCCAAGATAAAGTGATCTCAAAAAACCCAACACTTGGGAAGCGGCTGTGGCTCAATCAGTAGGGCTCCCGTTTACCATATGGGAGGCCCCGGGTTCGGTTCCCGGGGCCTCCTGGTGAAGGCAAGCCCACCCGCATGGCGTGGTTAGCTGACCCAGCGAGCACAAGCAGCAAGGGGGGGATAAATGAATAAATAAATAAAATCTTTAAAAAAAAAAAAACAACACTGAGGAAAGGAAGGAAAGAAAGGAAGGGAAGGAAGGGAGGGAGGAAGGGAAGGAAGAGAGAAAGAAAGAGAAAGGAAGAGAGAAAGAGAGCAAGAGAAAGAAAAGGAAAAGGGAAAGGAAAGGAAAGGAAACAGGTTGTAAAAGGATGCACACAGTATGATACCAGTTATATAAAATTCTTAAATACACAAAATATTGTGTAGTAAAAGCACACAAACATTGACGAAAGCGATATATAGCAACTCCAGGAAGCGCCAGCCTCTTGGGGAAAAGGAAGGGGAACAGGATTGAGGAGGGGGGATAACAGCAATCGCGGTGATATCTACTGGGCATCAGTGTGTCAGGTTCTGCCCTGGGTTCTTTAGATTTTAACTCATTTAATCCTCCCAGCAACCCTATGAGGCACTTGATATTATTTTTTCTATTTAGCAGATGAAGTAACTGAAGCACTGAGTTTAGAGAACGAACCCATAGCTCTAATAAAGGGTTCAGAAGAGGTCCCTAACTGTATATTTAAAATTATCTTTCATAAAAAAAAAAAAAAGAAGCAAATATGACAAAATGGTAACTAGAATTCCTGTTATAATATTTAAGGGATGGTTTTCATCCAAAACTCTGTGCTTTGCATGATCCAAATGTGGATGAATGAGAATTGGGCCAAATTTTTCCTCAATTGCTTTAATTAAGTAAATATTTTAATATTTTGCAAATAAATTAAAAGTCAATATTTAAAAGCTTGCTGCAGTTAAATTTCTAAGAGCCAAGAGAATACGCAGTATGAAGCATAATCTTTGATTCATACACCCAAAATCGTTTCAGGTGTTAATTTTATCTCCACTTCCAAAATATATTCTAACATTTCTTAGGAAGTTGATGGGTTAATGAGAATAACTCTAACATTCTTCACTGGAATTGCTCTCCCGGCTGGGAGAGCAGCAGAAGCTTCTCACAGAAGCAGATCAGAGGCAGTTAACCAAATCACCCAGGCAAAATCTCAGCTGTTACCTAATTACCCACATTCACTTTTACTTTAAAAACTTAGGGAATTTCCTCAGTTCTCTTCTCCAATTATTGGCAGAAAAGAGACCCGGTCCAAGTCATGTAGACTGATATGGATAACAGCTGCAGGGCCCCTGGTAGGTCTGTAAGTAATTAAACTCTAAGATTTACAGACTCCTAGTCAATGTAGGGACTGCACAAGGTGCGATTTGAACTGCAATCTCCACCACCAATTTGTCACAGTCTGAAATTTCCATCAACACTCCTTCCGGTTCAGACACTGATTCAAGAAGTTGCTTGTTTCAAAGTAACTATGTGCCTTGTAAAATAGAACACTGCCTCAATGAGTTAATGTATTTATTTACTTGGCTAATTGTTAGAAGACAGCAGAAGACTGGGAGATTGGGACACCGGACAGATAACTTTTAATGAGGGAAATCTAGAAAGGTATACATTATAGGGCAGGCTGCAGTACAGAACCAGGAGAAAGCATTGGGATTCTAGGAACCTGCATTCAATAGGAAGAGGAAGCAGGAATCACAAACTTTGCTTCCTTCAAATTGGATTTAACCCTGAATGACTGAAGTCCTCAGTGTAAGACGGGAGGTATTTGAAAATCTAAGAGAGTCCCCTCAGAGTTCAAATGCAGATTTCCAGGCCCACAAAACCAACTGTCAGTAACTACTGAGAGGCATGTTGTGGAATGGAAGGGAGGATGCAGTGGAAAGTACACATCAGCTTTGCATAGCTCAGCTTTTCCACTTCCAAGTAATGACTATGAGTTCTTTAAGCATCTGTTCTTTCATCTATAAAATAGAGATAACAACAACTTTGTGGGGTTGTTGTGAGAACTATCAGAATAACTTTTAAGTAGGTAAATATTCAAAAAAAAAGTGAGTTGTTAATCATCATTTCACAACATACACAAAATGGTTTAATTATGGACTTTGGTCAACATCAACATCTCACACTTGATGGCTAATACTCAACATAGTTAACAAAGACCTACTCTTTGATTTGTTAGCAAACATCTGAACCACTGCTTGGCCATGGGGATAGAAATGTGATGTACTGATTCTCAGATGACCCTGTACTGGTGCCAATATTAATTAGTTAAGGTGAGGAATCACCCAGTAACACAGGGATTAGCCAACTCTGCATATACACCTAAGCATCTATAGGCATTTAACCATCATATTTGCAAACTACCTAAGGTGCTCTGTGGATTATTTTCCTCCAGAAGCCTGCTGGATTTTTGGTACCAAGTTAGTGTGCAGAGTACTAAAGGGGATGTAAGGGAATTTGTGAGGATGCTCTGTATTTCTCTGACAAGATTCTATAGCCATATACAAATGATTTGGATATTATTTACATAGGTCATGCTTTTCCACAAAAATGGCACACAGAGTTGGCTAGATAATTTGCCATCATATTTAGGAAGAGCCCTTCTCAACATCCAGCTCAAGCTGGACCAGAATCACCTAGTAGGCTTGTTAAAATCCCTCTTCACCCTCCACCCCACCCCAGGACATAATGAATCAGAATCTCTGGGAATGGGGCCCAGAAATCTTCATATTCAACAAGCCCCTAGGTCATTCTTATTCAGAGTGAAGTTTGAAAACATTAGGCTTAAGAGATATCATTACTTGATATTAACTTTTCCTTTCAAACTCTGTTGCACACTTTTGTCCAAATAGTCTCTTTCTTTGTCTTATTTAAGAACAATTTAGGGAAGCGGCTGTGGCTCGGTCAGTGGGGCTCCCGCTTACCATATGGGAGGCCCCGGGTTCGGTTCCCGGGGCCTCCTGGTGGGGGCAGGCCCACCCGCACGGCGTGGTTGGCTGACCCAGCGAGCACAAGCAGCAAGGGGGGGGATAAATGAATAAATAAATATTTAAAAAAAAAAAAAAGAACAATTTAGTTAATATAATACAATCACTTTAAACTTAAAATACCTTTCAATGCCTTTGGGTCTGCATTCTGGCATTATGGATATTAAAGAGCAAGGAGCAAGGACAGGGGCAGGGGGCGGGGAGGAGTGTCCGTTGTTTAAAAGTTCTGATTCATGTTGAGACAGGTAGCTTCCTCGCACCAGTATATCCCAGGTAGAGTTCTCAGATGCAAGGTGTCCTCACCCTCCCTGCAACAGCACCCTCCCTAAATCACCAGCATCACAGCAGGCATGTGATTACTTTCAAACTTAGTGTCCTGCATATGTAACGATCATGCTGCAGTTTTTCTCACCTGGTAAAACTAGGCTTTTGATAACTGAGTAACCCTGGGCACCCCTTCAGTGAACACTGGCCAGTTTTTGTAATTCATTTCTTTTTTTCCAGGTTTGGAAAACATGTTTTTTTCCAGGGTTGTTCTGATCATATTTATTGAAATGTAATTTCATGTCTCTTGAACCTAATTTTAAAAATGGCCTTATATTTCACTTTTCACTTTTAATTCATTTTTCTATTTTACTTTTCTTTCAATTCATTTTATTTTTCAAATGCATAGCTATGTGGCAGGCTGGGGGGGGGTAGTTTTTTCACAAAAATAATTTTCAAACCACTGTGCTATATTACACTCCTTTAAACAAACTCAGACAAAACACAGCTATAGTTCAGCATTTTCTCCCCTACAAAGCTGTAGGGGGTTGTATTAGTTCATCCATGAGAGTATAAAGCTTTAATTCATTTTCCTACAGGTAGATTATTCATTTTGTGAATTAACCATAACAAACTTTTATGTTGTCTCTCAGTGTAGCTCTGAACCACCTCTTCCACAATCATACCGTGTGGATTTAAAAAATAAAGGGCATTGTAATCATAGCTCAATCAAAATGAAATTAAGAAAGTTAATGTGGCACCAAAAATATTACACGATACACATCAAAGATGAATTCCAGATATTTCTTACCATCTGGTATTTTGGATTACCACTTCTCTTCTGTACAGCATAGGGACAAAGTTAATATTTATATCAATATATTGATGTACACATTTCTTTCAATCTTCTTGTGCTTGTTTTATCATAATACACATCACATCTTTTATAATCACTTATGTAACATTCAGCTTCCTCACTAGGCTTTTAGCTTTAAAAGAATGGAGATCATTTCCGTCTTACCACTGGATTCTAGTGTTTAGGGCAGTGTCTGACACATCGAATGAATTAATTAATGAATTTCTTAGAGAAGGAAACCTGGATTGGTGTTCCATTTCTTTATAATCTCTTGAATATTTCTTGTCCATTATCTTCATCTTGTTCCATAATCTCTGAGCATAAATGTTACAGTTTTGAATAAAATCTTAAAGATTTCAGTCAGAAGATGTCTTAATTCCTTCAAATCAGCTTTTTAAAAAAATGCCAACAGCCCAACACAACAATTATTTCTAAGTCATTCTGATAGTTTTCAACCTCTCATGTTCTGTTTCTGATTAGCCATGGGAAATTTTGCTTCACGTTTTTATTGATGATCACATCACATCCCTGTGGCTTGTAATGCAAAAGCAGGGTTTTTAGTTCAGGGTTTTTGGGGTTTCTTTTAGCGGAGCAGGAGCTTAAAAAGCAAAGTGGTTTAAGTTAAGAAATTACTTTCCTTCCTCAGGGAAAGTGTAGGCAAAGCAAGTTTAAAGAGAGATCCAATTAAATAAATGTCTGTCTGTGGGAACTAGATCCCCTGAGTTGATTCTCAAAGTCTTCATGTTTCACAAGGAATATCTAATAAGGTATTCCTTTTCTGATATACACTGCTTAGAGTAAGTAATGACATCACAATGTGCATTACCGAATGCTTTCAAAATGTGCTGACCTGCTGAAAGTTTCCAAATGGCTTCTTTGTGTGCTGCTAGGGACCATCTGGCTAGCTACAGATAAACAAGTTTCAACATACGGGCTGTAACACAGTAACACATACACAGCTCTGCTCCGCTAGTGCAGAAAATTACAAAAAGGTCCTCTCCTGATAGGAGTAGCTCATGCAAAAGAAGCAGCACCACATATCGAGGGCCTGACCAGAGCTGCAAACAGAAGAGCTGAATCCCAGTTCCTTCTCCCCTCCCTACTCACTAGGCATGCCACTTGTTCACTATGGACCTACATGATTTTCTTATCTGGAAATTAAAAAGGGTACAAGTCAACTCTGATCTTCCCTTCCCTCCTTCCTCGCTTCCTTCCTTTTCATAAATATTTATTACATGCCCACTATACATGTTCCAAGCACAGTGATAGGCACTGGGCATATGGTGGTGAGCAAAATAGATATGGTCCCAGGCCTTGAAGGATGACTGAACAGTGACAAGGATGTACATTAAACAAAGACTGGGAGCAGGAAGAGCATTCCACACGCGGGGGGCGGGGAGGAGGGGGAAGCATGCATGAACATTCTGAGATAGGAAGGGGCTTGGACTGCTTTCAAAAAATGCAAGATTTGTGAACATTTATATCCATTAAATCAAGGACTCGGTCACCAATCAAAATGCTGAGAGGAAAATTCCCACCATCTCCAAATGGCAATTCGGACCATTATTACTTCAGCATAAACTAGTTGAAAAATTGCCTCCATGTTCTATTGTTGGTCTCATGCCTGCAATGAATGAACCTAATAAAATTGACTAAAAATGATTATGAAATACATATATAAGAATCTCAAGCACATGACACCATGATAAATGCTTTAAGAATTACGAAACAATTTCCAAGAAACTGAGGGGTTCTATGAGTGTTTCCTGTTTAATATTTACAGAATAAACCTAAATACTAAGGCAAATGCGACTCAGTTATCTCTTACGAGGACTTTACTTCCCAAAAGTCGTTTCCCAAGACACAGTCTCGCCAGAGATGACAGCTGATACTTAGCAGGAGAAGAGAGATTAGTCACAGTAGCCATTCTTGCTTGAATAATCATAAAATATATGTACAGTGTTTACTTCAGCTATTTTCCCAATTCGTGAAGTAAAAGCTGTACCTTTGGCACAGCCAACAAAAGATGTCATATATGAAACAGTATTAATTACTGTTTGATAGGCTTCTCATTCCTTCTCAGCTTCTACCTTTTCCCTTCACTTGGCTGCCATATGTTAAAGCACAGCGTACAGCTGAAGTCTGACCTCTGCAGCCAGAAGGAAGCAGAGTTCAATGTCGAGCATTCAAGTCAAGCAAGGATAAAGAGCCAATCTGAATAACTAAAGCCCGAATAAAAAAAATTAAACACACTTGAGAACCTGAATCAATCCAATCAACCACAATCTCACGGCTTAGACTGTAGAAAAGAAACACGTTGCTCCAGCCCTCGCCACACCACTTGGCAACAATCTGAGACAGGCCTGCCTTCCACCTGCTGGCGGACTCCTGAAAAGGTGGGACTGTGCCTTACCCATCTTGCTTCCTCAATGCTTACAGAGCTGAATGTAGCAGGAGCCCAATAAATGTTCATTAATCAAGCAAGGAATGAAAGGCCATTTCTTAAACAAACAAAAAAGGTTATAAAATGGATGAATCCCCATAAAGTACAGAACTGTCTTAGCTATGCTACCCATTAGGATTTTAGAAAATATATAAAGCTTGCTTTTCTGCCATTCTACGTATAGTGGTATTTATGACATAAGACCTTTAATTAAAAATCATTACTTAAGTTGCTTTATTTCAGCTACAAATAAACTTTATTTGATGTAATGTAATAAAACATTTTCAAATTTAACAACATTTATGTGACCATAATTAATCATTTAAATTATGAATATAAATATATACAGTCACTTTAGCAAATCTGTGGTTCAGGAGTTTGTACTTTCAGGAAAGGCAGACCCTTCCCTGTGTCTGGTGAGAAGCCATGTCAGTGAAAGTGAGAATAAGTCCATAATCCATGTTGGAATTCTACATTATCCTGTCAGAGAACTGCTTCATTTATTGTAGGAAAACAATATTTTCTTTCAGTTCTCTTTTACCAAATGAAAGCTTGCATTCATTTTTCCCCCATAAAAGCACTCTTCTGATCTCTTTAGCTCATACTTATTACATCACAACATCTTTTAAGAAAAGACAGAATGGCATTTTGCAGCGCTTCCCAATAATGGCCCAAGCAACCTCTGATCCACGCAACTCTGTTTACACAGTGTGTCACTCACCGAGAATTAACGTGTTCATGCTCGACCTCCAGGAGAAACACAGCCTTTCATGGAAACCCCACTATTCCCATACGTCCTTCCAAAGAACACGCAGTTATGGACCCTTCGCACCCTTGTGTAAAATAATATTCAAAAGGTCTGTGGCGATAACCGTGCTAATATACCATGTGGTTAGGCAGCACTCACCTTACCCAAGGTAAAATCCTCACAGAAGGAGTCCCCTCACCTCTCAGAACCCCTCACCAGAAGTGTGAGCGCTGCAAGGAAAAGCTTTATTTGGGGTTTATGATTCTCTCCATCCTGAGGTCTGTTCCTGAGTTATACCATAACAATAACGGAGTTAACCAAAGAAGGTACACTGGTGGGGAAGTCACAGGGGACTTGGCAGAAAAGCCAAGTTATTTGACAGAAGCTTTAAAGAAACTGCTCTGGGACATCATTTGTACAGCTGATGACTAGATTGTTTTCCAACATGGACATGCAACATATTCGACACTATGCTTACTGCAGTTTGCTTGGGAAAAACATCCTTCTGTCATACAACAAAATGCATTCTGTCTCATGAACGATTCCTGAATATTTACCACAACGCTAGAGTCAGAAGCATGGAAAGGGCACATTGGATCTTTCTTCCACTTGCATGGACTTGGACGTACTGCAAAGCACCAGAAACTGTTTCCTTTCAGGAACTCAGTTCTGTTAGTGTGCTTATTGCTGAGATGCTCTGGCTGTCTTAAACCGACAACTATTTTCATTTGCACACAATAGCACTGATCCACAGAAAAAAGGAAAAGTCACCGCTTCCCCTTGTAAGATACTTTGTACAACAAATCACCCTGTTTGTCCCATTTTAGCCATCCCAAGAAAAGACAGACGCCGCATTCCGTTCTGCAGTCTCAGCAAATGATTTCATTGTTTCCACCTCTGTCTTGCCTTGCTTAGTTTGTCTCCATTTTTCTCCTTTTCATCATGAATCATGACTTTTTTTTCTACTGTAGTCAGAGTTTTGTCTATAAAGAGAGAGAGAGACACACACAAGGATATGATTTAGCGACATGATTTAGCAGAACAGTAAAC
The DNA here is from genome assembly GCA_026826555.1 of Tolypeutes matacus. Taxonomy (NCBI): domain Eukaryota; kingdom Metazoa; phylum Chordata; class Mammalia; order Cingulata; family Chlamyphoridae; genus Tolypeutes; species Tolypeutes matacus. The sequence goes on along the minus strand of JAKSZT010000820.1, from coordinate 84,785 downwards.
AGGAATTTTGTGGTGGGTAGATTTAATTTTTACAGCACTCAATAATTTGAAACAGTTGTAGCTTGTAAGGGGTTATGAGCATCTCTAAAGGGAAAGAAAAAGTGCTGTGCCCTGTTCATAAATTTCATAACTTCTCCAAGTTGCCAAGGCTTTAATACATTTGTAAATCAGCCCTAAATAATCCACTTAGACATTCACTTTGCTAATACAGCTGTAACCCAAAATGGCTTTTCTCTCAAAAATGGCTTGCAAAATACTACTGCACTTGCCCCACTTGAAAGGAATAATGATGACTAATAATGAGGTGCCTTTCCCTCCCAACCCAGGAAGCTGCATTATCGTAAGATGTGTGTACAGAGACCAGGAACCCCACTTCCGTCACTTCCTCTCTCCCAGATTCTCAGAAGTGGTATGAGCCATGAGAAGTCTTGGCCAACAGCTGAGAAAAAGTCTCTTTCTCCTGGTATAAAACCAACCTCCCCTAACTCTGCCCCAACACAGGCCTCGACCTACCAAACTCAACTTGTGTGCTTAGCACCTGGTTGGCGCAGGTTCCAGGGCCTGGGGCTGTGCTCCCGTCTCCGCCTCCCCACCCCATATAAAGTGCCACCCTCACTTGGCTACCCCAGCTTCGGTCCTGCTCCTGACCACCCGCCTCTGACTTCGTCTTGGCCTGGCCTTTTGGATGGGTGGCACAACTGATCTGTTTTCTTGGTGACAGAATCTGTTTCTCCATAAGATACAGTCCCTTGCTTTACCCCTGAGCTTCACGCAGCAACACGTAAGGGCAAGAGCCAGGCCTTCGCCCTGGGTAGCTGGGAGTGGGGACCAGAGTCAGGCCATGTCCCCGAGGACGCCCCACCAACACCTATTCCTGGCCTGGGACCCCGCACTCTTCTCAGCACGGAGATGAGACTGTCTGGCCTCTGCAGCTTGGCGCTGCTTTGCTGGCCTCAGCTCAGGAACTGTACTGAGCTCCAGGCCCCAAACCACAGCTCCGACTCTGAGTCTCCCTCGCCCTCATCACCCACCTGCTAGTCAACTCTCAAACGTCTCAGCCATCCTTGGCCTCTGTAGTAGTCTCCACAGCACCCCCCTGACCAGAAGTCTCACTTTTACATCAGTCTCCTAACTCACCTCCCATCCCCTACTGTGAGCCCCTATGACACCATTCACACCACAGTTCAGGTTTGATCACACTCCTGCTCAAAAGCCTTCATTGTTCACTGGCCCTCCAAGCTGACCCCAGCCCACCCTGCTTCCCAGGACTGCTAAAGACATGCCTCACCCTCCTTACCCACTTCCGTCCACATCTCTGCACCCCTGTCCATGCTGAACCCTCTGCTTTGACCAACCCCACCCCACCCTTGCCAAGTCTTCTTGTTAAAATCCTACTCTTGGGAAGTGGATGTGGCTCAAGCAATTGGGTACTTGCCTACCACCTGGGAACTCCCGAGTTCAGTTACTGGTGCCTCCTAAAGAAGACGAGCAAGACAGCAAGCTGATGTGACAGGCTAGCGCGGTGAGCTGACGCAACAAGATGGCACAATGAGATGACGCAACAAGGAGACACAACAAGGAAACACAATGAGAGATGCAACAAGCAGGGAGCAGATGTGGCTCAAGCGATTGGGCGCCTCCCTCCCTCATGGGAGGTCCCGAGTTCAGTTCCTAGTACCTCCTAAAAAGAAGACAAGCAGACATAGAGAGCACACAATGAACAGACACAGAGAACAGATAGTGAGCGCAAAACAATTTTTTTTTAATCTTAAAAAAAAAATTAAAAAAAAATTTTTTTAAATCCTACTCTTTCTTCAAGACCCCCCTCAAATACTACCTCCTTCATGATTCCCACCATGGATATTTTGTTCCTAAGAATTCTCCCTGAGGCTTATTTTTTGTGTATATCCCTCCATACTTCTCAATTTTATTTTGTGCTAACTGTATTCACTGCTTACTAAGAAAACATATATATATATATATATAAATATATGAAAACATATAAGAAATGTATGTATAAGAAAAAACAAAAGACGGCACTTACCTGCCCTTTCTACTCCAAGAGATCTTGCAAAGCTTAAGTACATGCAACTGCAAGGCATTAAGCAAATAGGCTATTATTATTATTACTATTTGATAATTTCATAAAAATGAAGGGCTGGATCCTAGCAAGTTGATGCTGAGGAAAATACCGCTGTGGGGAAGACCATAGTCTACGGAACAGCAAACTGGTTGCCTGCTTCTGTCTTTAGGTTGCATCCTATCACAGATAACCAGGGTTTCTGCAGCCTTGATGATTCCGCCCAATGTCCACTGGAGCCCATTGCGTGTGTGTGTGTGTGTGTGTGTGTGTGTTTAATCACTGGTTCCCATCAAGAAAGGGCAGAATCACCCTGAACTCCAAAGCTTCAGCACAAACCCTGGAGTATATTGACAGAATTCACAGCAGAAACCCAAGGCTAGTGGGCTAGGATTCACCACTAAGCACCACTACAATGGCCAGGGATCACAAGGGGCTCTTTGGAGAGAAAGACAATACAATCGCCAGGGAGAAAGAGCAGGAAGGAAAGGAAGAGCTACTTCACAACAATTTTAGGAAATTCTTTCATATGGAAGTGTTTTAAGAAACTGCTTTAAAATATTGTTCACAATAAAGGTGTCACAGAACAAAAGTCACCAAAACATGATACTTAAAAATAATGTATGGCAATTCAATACAAATACATAAGAAAACCCATCAAACTAAAAAGAAAAAGAAAATCCCTGCTTATATCAAATTACCGCATTTGGTTTTGTATTGCAGTATTTGAGCACTTATGAAAAGGTGCCAAAGATTACAGTTTATAGTGGTGAATTAAAATGATCAGTATAGGACATCACCATCCCAGTCCCCTCAGGATTGGGGGAAGAACTATGGACTAGAGCTCTTGTTCACATATGGTGATTCTAGCAATGCAAGAAATTATAACAATGAGGTGGAGCCAGTGGCCACTTGACACTTTTGGGGTAAGGAGGGGATGAGCAGTTGAAATACAGGGGCTTCTTTGGGAGTTGGAGGTTGTCCTGAGTACTGTTGTGGTAACGGATGTAGGCCATTTTAAATCAGCACACACCACTCAGAACTGAGTGGGAGAGAGTGTGGTGTACAGTGTGAACTGTGGTCTATGGTTGGTGGCAAGGCTCCAGGATGTGTAAGTTCAATTGAGGGTGGTGGGCCACACTTGTGGGAGATGTTTGTGTGGGATGTGGTGGGAGGTGTGGGAGGTGGGCAACATGGGAATCCCAGTGGGTTCCGTGTAATTTTTTGGGTAATCTAAGCACCTCTTAAAATATATGTATATATATATATATATATATATATAAATAACATTTTTGTAAGCAAATACACATATATGCATATATATTTATATATCATTTTGCAAATGTTTGTATGTATTGTGAGAATTTTTATTTTTATCGACAATAAAAATAAATTAAAAAGAAAAAAAAAATGATCAGTATATACCAAATGTAAGATATGGGCTATAATTAGTAGTAATATTTGGACAATGCTCTTTCATAGTTTGTAACAAATATTTCACAATAATGCAAGGTGTTGGTGGCGGGGTGACGTATGGAGGGCCTGTGTGATGATATGCATGTTTGTTTTGTAAGTTCATGATTACTATACACTTATTGTTTGTGTATGTTCATGTATGAATGATATACTTCAATAAAATTTTTTAAAATGATCAGTGTATAAATAGTTAGTCTTTTCCCCTCTATTTGCTCCTCTATCCCAAGGAAGACTTCCAAGTCCCTCCTTGACCCCATGGGCCTCTTGTTATATAGATCAAGAAAATGGGTAGAAATGGGTAAATATTTGAAAGTAGGAACACAGTCTAGTAGATTTTTTACAATGGAACAATAGGAAGAAAACTATTACCTAGGAGAAAAAGTAGAGCTAAGAAAGCAAAACAAGGGGCAAAAATAAAAAGTACCAGAACCCAAGCAGGTGAGATAGGAGAAAAGGGCTACAAACTTAAAGGGAAAAGCCCAGAATCTTTGGGGTGGCCACAAGAGCTAGAGAGATAGGTAGGGGGAAAACAAGGATTCTAAGAAGTCTTGCTGTGAGCTATGAATTATAACCTTTTGTCATTCTTCCAGAGACTCTGGTAGAGTTGTGAGTTGTTTGGGGTTTTCAAACTTGTGTTTACTTCCATGTATCTGTGCAGAGAGTGGACCATGTGGGGTATTATTCTGGTTGCTAGTCTTTACCAGCCTTCTACCTTCACCCCAGCCACTGGACTGTGAGCTTCCAGAGGCAAGGACTGCTATTTATTCATCTTTCTCTTCCCTACCATGCCTGGTACCATGCCTTGTACATGAGAGCCCCGCAAATGTTTCTTGAATAAACCAACCAATGAAGAGTCTCTTTACATCGGCCTCTACCTTCTGAAGCATCCCACAAGGTCACTGAATCAGTCTTCACCATTTTGATGATTCTACTTCCCACCTACAGATATTCATTCAATGACTTCCTACTGTCTACACCACAGTAGACAGTTTCTCTACCTCAGCATTACTGATGTTTGGGACTGAATAAATCTTTGTTGTGGGAGGCTGACGGGTGTATTGTGGGATGTTTAGTAGCACCCTGGCTTCTACCCAGTAGTTGCCAGTAGCAACCCTCTCCACCCACGTTGTAACAACCAAAAGGTCTCAAAATGTCCCCTGGGAGGCAAAATCCCCCCCTGCTTGAGAACCACTTATCTCCCCTAAAAGTCCAAATTCCTGGGGCTAACATGGACGATCCTCCATAATCTAGCTTCATTCTGCCTTTCCACACGGATCTCCAACTCTTCCCTCACACACTCAGCTTCTGCCAGACTGGTCTCATCTTCTGCATATGCCACCAAACTGGTGCCTCTAAACAAAATGTTCCCTTCACTTGAAGCACCATTTCTGCTCCCCTTTATGGGCATACAGAAGCCCCTCTCCTTCAGGAAGTCTTCCCTGATCAGGGTTAGGGTAAATGCTGAGTTGTTTTCCTCTCCTTTGAATCATATAATTTTTCCTGTCTCTACCCTTCCTTTGTTCTTATATTACAAAGAGGGTAAGTATGCATGTGTGTGTGTGTTTATGCATGATCTATCCAATAGATATATATATATATAGGCACAAGAAGAGGAAAGAGGCCATGTGTTTTCAGCATCCTCGATACATGGCACAGTTATAAGTAAGAATTGAAAAGCAAGGTTTCCAATATTGGAACTGGCTAGGAAACTACCTGGTAAAGAGTTTGAAAAATAATAGCTATTACTCCAAATCCCTAGAATAGCTCTATCACTAGAAATTTCCTGAAGTTGACAGGTATAACAGATATTTTAAGGCCAATCATCCTAAATGAGTTTAATAATCTGTAATTACAAATTCAAAGACAGATGTAATAAAAGAACAGTCATTCTTTCGGTCAGGGGATGGCAAACTACAGCCTGTGGGCCAAATCCAGTTGGCTGTCTGCTTTTGTAAGTAAAGTTTTATTGCAACACAACCAAACTTACTTGATTACTTATGGCTATGACTGCTTTCTTGCAACCAAAGCAAAGCTGAATATTTCACAGCAATAGATTGCTGACCGCTGTCTTACACTAACAGGACAAACAATACCCAGGCCTCCACACTAGCTAAAGGCAAAAATCCCTGGACTTTATGTTAGCTGACTTACTTTTATCTTAGGCACAGCAGCATGGAAATTAAAATCACTTTTGAACACAGACATCCTGGGTTCAAATCCAGCTTTATCACTATGTGTATGACTCTGGGAAAATTATTCGACCTCTCTAAGTCTTTGTTTTGCCATCTTCAGAACGGAGATGAAGAAAACCAACTAATCACACAGTTTTGAGGCGTAAATGGTATAATAAAGTCCTCAGTATAGCTCCTGGAAATAAACCTTCAATGAATGTGGACTATTATTACTTTAAACTGGAAAATTTGGTTGTGTTACAAAAGAAAAAAATAGCATTACGGGAACTTATTAGCTAATAATCCATAAAATTATTCTCAAGTTCTTTGACTGGGTGGGAGGTATACGAATACAGTGGTATTTTCTAATTCAAGACCTCCTTCGTTCTTTCTTAGTTTCTACACTGGCTGCTTACCAGGACCCTTATCCCTAGCATTTCATCTGCTCTTCTCACTACTGCCAGAGAGACAGTCCTCTCAGCATGTTACTCCTGAGAACTGAAACCAACATACTTTCCTGTTCCTGTGCTAAACAATTCTGGGGCCAGGCAAAATAAACTAGCTACTTGTTCCAGAAAATAGTTGCTTCTAGAATATGGCACACCAACTAAAATAACTTACTTATCAAGACTAATAGTTTGCTCATTAATACTCACTTCAAGGTCTTCACACCTTACTGTACCCACTGATTCAAAGCTATTATGACATAAACTCCACCCAGCACCCAGTCCTCACCAGTTCCCCACCTTAAAATCACCCAGTCCAAGCCCTGAAACCCTATCAGGGGAAGCGGATGTGGCTCAGGCAACTGGGCTCCTTCCTACCACATGGGAGATCACTGGTTTGGATCCCAGTGCCTCCTAAAGAAGACAGTGAGCTGGCACGATGGGCAAGCATGGCAAGCTGACACAATGAGACACCAGAAGAAAAAACATGAAAGACACAACAAAGCAGGGAGCAGAGGTCCTGGTGCCTCCTAAAGAAGACAGTGAGCTGACGCGATGAGCAGGTACGGCGAGCTGACGCAACAAGATGATGCAACAAGAGATGCGGGAAGGAAAAAACATAATGAGAGTCACAACAAAGCAGGGAACAGAGGTGGCTCAAGCAATTAGTCACCTCCCTCCCATATCAGAGGTCCCGAGTTCGGCTCCCGGTGCCTCCTAAAGAAACAAGGAAGATGAACAGATACAGCAAGTACAAACAACAAGGGGGTGGGGAGAAATAAATAAATAAAATAAATCTTAAAAAAAAAAAAAAAAAAAAAACTAACCCTATCAGTATCCTTTCCTTACTTCCTCCATCTGAGAAAGTACTAAGACTCTGTCAAGGTGGTGTCCTCCCATAAGTCTAATAAATGCAAATTACTGAGAATAACAGGTTTTTAGCTCTATTTTTTGAGAGTTGATGGCCACAATCCTCAGCTCAAACACTTTCAATAGCTCTCCACCACCTACAGATCACTTGAAAAGTATTATTTCATAAGGGTCAAGAGCACATGCTTTGGCATGTTTCATATCACATCTGCCATGTAGTAGGGCTTTGTGACCCTAGGTAAGTTACTTTGTGTCCCTGAACCTAAAGTTACTCTTCTACAAACTGGGGTGCTAGAGCACTTATTTTATGGGTAGCACCATGTATAACATGTGCACAACTCAATAATTGTTAGCAGGTAATATGTTTTTATCATCTATTATGTGCCAGGCACTATATTAGATACTCCAGTAGAAATCTGACTAAGACATAGCTCTTTCTCTGAAGGAATTCAGAATCTGGGTAATACTAGTAGTCGATTCAATAAGGTTCTTATAAGCCTAGAAAAATCCCTGGGGATACAGGCTATTCAGAGTGTATATTCAAGAATCTATCATTGTAGACTTTAAAAAAAAAAGAGTTAGCTTTTCACTGTGAACAATTTCCTATGTATAAAAGAGTGTATATAATAGAAGTGAAAAATGAATACCTGTGACTCTAGCTCAAGAATTAGCATAATTATATTCTTAAAACTTTGAGTATCTAGTGTAAGAAATGATGAGCTCAGGTTTCCCTTATCCTGACTGTGGGATTTTCTGCCTGCTTCTTTCTAGTGCTAAGAAAGAGACAGACTGGGTTCCTAGAGGTTCTTAGAATCAGTTGAAGAGTATCCTAGGTCTGGAGTCTCCAGAATCTGTTGTAATCCATGAGGGAACTTTGGACCTATCCAGCCAATAAGGATCAATCCCCTATGGCACTCCCAGACCTTTGGAACTCTCCAAAGGCAGGCCTGTCCCCCTGAGATTGCTAGGAGCACAGGAATCTCCTTAGTCATCTCTATAACACATAAAGGCAGTCTAGTATATAAAAAGTGTATAGAACTAGGATTTGCATGATGTGGGAGCCAGACCTAGTTGTGCTCCTAGCTCACTATAGGACATCTCATCCTCCAGCTCTGTGACTTCTATCAAATGAAGGGACTGGACAAGCTGACAGGGAAGGTCCCTCTTGGCTATCATGGTGTATGATTCTCTGGTCTATTCCTTCCTGCCAGGCTCAGTGATGATGTTTTTCTCTTCCTCCTTTCTCATGTCCCACACAATTCTGGTCTCACTCACCAGCACCCTCCACCTTTCTCATTCCAAGGTTTTTTTTTTTTCTCTCACTTTTAAACATGAAGAAGTCTCCTTTACCTCAAACTTATAACAAAACTACCTTTGACCAGCTGACCACTCTAACTACTATACTGTCTTTCTCCCTCTCCTTTACAATGCCAAATTTGTTAGCAGGTGGGCTACATGTGAAATTTCCATTTCCTTATCACCATCAGCCTTTGGCAATCCTTTTTCAGATTCCAACATCCTACTGAAATTGCTTCCTGAAAAGTCACAGGTGCCTCCTAGACAAACTCAACAACTATTGATCAGTTCCCAACTCCTAAAATGGCAACACTTCCTAAAAGCTCTTGAGGCTCTCAGGACATTGCCCCATCTCTCCATGCTGACCACTCTCCTTTTTGCCAGACTGCTTCCTTTTAGTCTGTGTGAGTGGAACTACATACTGGAAAGATCAATTTGCTTCCTTCCTCCATAAAAGAATTTAGCAATGAAGGATGAGGTCATCAAAAAAGTTTTACTAGATGGAAAAGTAATGGCAGTTAAAATGATGATGCTACAGGGTTTTGGGGATATGGGAACATAATGTGGATATTATTTATGGGGAAAGAATGGAAAACATCACCTTCCTTGGCATCAATCACATCAATAACACTTCATCAGCAAATAAAATCAGTCTCATCTTCTAATTCAACAAGGCAGCTACCTTCTTTTGGAATTTTATTGGGCTAAAAACTAGAGTCTATACTATATTGAATTCAAATCTGATCTGTTTAAAAGATAAGCCTGCTGCTGATTCAGGAAGCTTTCTGTGATGTGCTTCAAGAATAAGTTCCATGAAAAGGTTTGGGGGTGGGGGATTAAAAGGAAAATAGTGATAAATGACCTTACAGCACAAACTCAGGTCTCTCAGGCCTCTCAGCAAGCTTCAGGGCTTCATGCATGCCTGCAGCTGAGAGCTTCCGGTTGATATTCCGATACTGGCACTGGAGCAGGCTGCGGTAGGTGGTCCTCAGGTCCCGGTTGAAGAAGGCATATATAAAAGGGTTAATGAGAGAGTTTGCATAACCCAGCCACAGACAGGTCCTCTCCACCCAGAGCGGGATACAGCTGCAGGCAGTGCCACAGATAAAGGGCCTGGCTGTTGAGAGGAGGAAAAACGGCAGCCAGCACACAGTGAAGGCGCCAACGATGATCCCCAAGGTGGTGGCTGCTTTCTGTTCCCTCTTAAAGATGGAGATGTTTTTCCTTTCCTGTTTGAGGAGTCTCGAAAGGTTTGCACACTCTTCCACCTCCTTCTGGAGTTTCACTATTCCATTCAGGGAGATGATGCTTTCGGGCTCCTCCACCCGAGGGAAGCCTGGGAACTTGTGTTTGGCTGCGCTCTTCCTGGCAGCCTTGTAAATCTGGTAGTACATGAAAAGCATGACAGACATGGGGATATAAAATGCCACTGCAGTGGAGTAAATCGTGTAGCCAAAATCCTGGCTGATTAGACACACTTTGTCATCGTTTACATTCTGAGCCCATCCAAAGAGCGGTGGTAAAGTGATGGAGGCAGAAAGAAGCCAGACAGAGAGAATCATTTTCGCCATGCATTTCCCATTCTGCCTCACAGGGTAGGTTAGGGGCCTGGTGATCCCGAGGTACCTAGGGGAGAAACGGAAAGACAGCGTGTGACTTGTGTACTCATCACCGTCATCAGCCGAGGAGCTCCAGTCCTTACAACAGCCCTGCTGGGGAGGGTCGTTATTTCCACTTTGCAGGAAAGAAAGGCTCTGAGATGCTGTCTATTTTATTCCAGGTACACAGTCAGCCAGAGGCACTGCCTGCATTTGGCCTGAGAGCCCTCTGGCACTAACGCTCTTTTCATACCTTATAGGGTCTCACATTTCCATGCCGTCCATGAGCTAAAGATTAAATACCCTCGTTTCCCCCCACGACCACCCCCCCCCAAAAAAAAAATCAGCCAGGAAAAAGACATCAAGCCTGGCGTGGGGTGTAGATATGTCGTGAATTAATGGAGGTTTGCCACACTCTGCCATGACACACCCACTGACCTCCTCAGATGTCTTAATTCAGGCCATGCTCTAATTCATTTTAGCCTCCCCTCTGCCGGGTAATGAAAGTTCTTCTTTACTATCACAGAGATTTGTGAATTTTTTAGGAAATCCTGGGGTTCGGGAATGGAAAGTGGCAATGATCTTTTTTTTCCCCAGAAAATACTCACACAACAGCCAAATCAGAGGCGCAGTAGATGAAATAAAAACAGAAGGAGAGCACAAGGAAAGACAATTCTAAAATGTACTTGGCAAACCCAACATCCTCTCTGTGCTTAGCTCTACATAGGAAATAAATATTTCTCCATCTCTGTTATCAAAAATCTATAATGCAAAAGAAACCAGGAAATGGAGGGGGGGGGGCAGGGAGAACCTATGCAGTAAGACATTTTGTCAAATATTTAACTTTTTCACCTTTCCAAATTTATTTTCTCCTCCATATTTAACTCTCTTAGCTTATTTGGAAGAGGATTTAAGGAACACTTCAGAAGTAAAAACAGGTAAAAGCTGGTCATTTTGTTAATTTTCTTACATATATATATAAACATGAAGGGGAAATGTACAGGCAGTACCAACTTACCAAGAAGTTTTCTGAAAGTCTGTGAATTGATAGTTTGGAACTTAAAAAAATAATATCTGCTAGAAATAGTCTTGTGTGTTATGCTTAAACTACCCAGCAAAAGTCTAAAATTGTGCTTTTACAATTAAAATTAATATCATTATAACATGTACATCAAGACAAAGTTGAAATGTAGCAAAATAGAATAAGCATGATTTGTTTATTCTTCAAGAATATTTATTCATTGATTCAACAAATATTGATGGAGCATGTTCTACATACCACATGCTGTTTTAAACATCGGGGATGTGGCAAGAATAAAACAGATAAAAATCCTGAATGCAGGCACATGGGGAAAACATCTAGGGATGAGCAGGACTGAGACGTGATAATTTTTACAGGTACATCTGAATGCTTCCAAGGACTTCAGGCGTTAATGGCACCATAAACTCTGCCCCCTTTTCCTTAATAAAGCTGACCCACAAGCACTAGCCTTATGTTTATCAGCCGTAATTAGGATTTTGTTTTTACTCCCAAATAGAATGAAGGAAGAGAAAGAGAGCTTTTCCTGAGATTGCAAGGAAAAGAGCTGAAAAGAAAAGAAAAGAAGCTAGAGAGAAGAGGGGGACAGACGTTGGGAGGTGTTAGGGAGAAGAGAGAGGAAAAAGGAAGAAAGAGAGGGAATGGGAATAGAAGGTAGGGCTTGCCTTATGTGAATTACCTAAATTTCAATTATGGGGGAAAAAATTGTTTAAAGGAAGATGAGAAAACCTGCAAAAAGAGGTGTTAGAACTGACTGGAAATTCATAGTTAAGCTGCTTCTACCCTGAGGCTGAATTCACATGCTCCATAAAAAATGTCTCCTTCCTCTGCTTCCTTTCAGAGGCTCTCTCCAAGTTTCTCCTGCTGTAAATCTTCTATAGGCTACCTCTTTTTGGATCTAGTCCTTGCTCTCGACAGCCTCTGTGGATGTGGCCTTTCAGGCTTCTTCCTTGTTTCCCTGCTTTCCCAGGCAGCCTTTCCCAAGATTTAGCCATCGGTATAAAATGCCCATTCCCAAGCATGGATCTAGCTTCTAAGAGGCTAGCCCACCCAAAGCCTCAAGTCACTGAAGAGCTGAGCGCCAACAGGGAGAGGTTAGTTTGTACAGTTCCCCAGGTGGCCACCAGAGGGCGATGTAAGACCACCTTACACCTACTTGCTTGGAGGGAGCTGGGATGGAGAGTGGTTAGAGCAGTAGGTATATTGAAAGGAGGAAGTAGAAATACTTACATTAAGAGAAGTTATATTTTGTTTGTGGGACCATACAAAAAAATAGCAAGCCAAGAACTCACAACCTAATAAACGTCTATATCTGAGAAAACCAGTTCCCTTCCATCTCGTCACAATTTCCTTGCTGAACTAGGAACTACACCTTCAGGCATAGCCTTTCTCCTGTCAATATAAAAAAATATCATATTCACAAAAATTAGTCCTGAGATATTAATTCAGTACCAAAGGAAATATCAGAACATTATATATTTTCATAAGAACAGCATGTTTACTCATTCTGGCATACTATAGTCTGGCTTATACTACATTTCATTGTTGGTAATTGTACCATATACAGTCCCCCTGGATGTACAAATTATATTCCATAAACTGTCCCATTTTAGGCTCGGTTCTCTAACAGCCTTAGGTCACATTCCTAGAACAAGGTAGTCTCCTGGGTACCACTTGGTGAGACTTCAGAAGACTAAAATCAACTGAAGAATAATTAGAAGAAAAAATGAGAGTTCTTCAAAGTGTCTGGATATAAAATAAATAAACAAAAGTCAATAGCATGTTAAGAAACAATTAACAATTGGAAATTATTGTGAGGGGAAATAATTCCATTCACAGCAATAACCAAAAACCTAAAATATCTAGTAAAAATCTTTTAAAATGTCCAGGGCCTATAGAATAAAAACATAATGCCACTGAGAGACATAAAAGAATATCTGAATCTATGATTTTAAAAACATACCTTTTCTCTTCAAAAAAGAAAACTCTAATATGAAAGTACCAATTTTTCCTCAATCTGTAACTACTATACAACACCAATTACAAACCCAGGGTTTTTTTTGTTGTTGTTGTTTGTTTTGTTTTTAATTTTGATCAAAATGATTTTGCAGGATCATCAAGTAAGTATGCAAAAATGACCAGACCTGAAAAAGACGACTTTTAAAAGGATATATACCCAACAGAAAAAGTATGAGCCATAGAAAAAATTCAGTAATAATTATTCAAAAACAGTTCAATAAAAAAAGATCCCAGAGATACACACAAACATATAAGGGTATTTAATATAAACGATAAAAAAGCATTTTAAATCAGTATGATAGGATATTTACAAAGTCTGACATCTGTATAGCAATTGGAGTAAAAACAAAATTGGCTTATCTTTCTCCTTATTCAAAAATAAATCCCAGATGGATCAAATATTATCATGCAAAAAAATTAAAGTCTAAGCATATTAATGAGAAAACATGTGTCTTTCTACAATCCTGAGATAACAAAGGCTGTTCTCAACCACAACATAAAAGGTTTAACTTACAAAAATGACACATTGATGAAGTTGTATAACAGAAATTTTATACACAAAACCAAAAGATAAATAAGTAAATAATATTTAGTTTAGTTTAAAAAGCACTATGTGCAGTTAAAAATCAAGTAACAAATCTGTAATCCAAATAAAAATATTTCAATATACAAAGATATCTTACTATAGGAAAAAAAATTTCCATCTAAGATGGTATCACAATTAACCAAAAAAAGAAATGAAAATGGCCAATAAGCACTTGGAAACATATAAAACACCTCATTAATAATCCAAGAGATGCAAATTTTTTGAAGTTTTTGGTCATTTGCCAGTTTTGAGGGAAAACAAAATCCAATATTGGAAAAATGGGAAAAAATAGGGACTCTATTATTTTGCTAGTGGGAGTCAACTTAGATAACACTTCTGGAGGAGAATTTGGAAATTAATATACCTCAATATTTACCCCTTGGCTCCGCAATCAGACTTCCAGGAATTTGTCTTAAATAGATAACTGTACAAAAGTAATGTGACTATTGTGCAAGGCTGTTAACTAAAAGAAGAAGAAGAAAAAGAAATAGTCTAATAACAGTCAATAATAGATTACTCAGATAAACTACAGTGTACACATACCATGCAACCATTTAAAATGATGATATACATCTCTGTTTATTGACATGGAAACAATAGAAAAGTGGAGAGAAAAACATCATCCAGCCTTCAAAGATAAGTAATAGAATATGATATTGTATTAACCTTTTTATGTAAAATTGGGTGCATGTGTGAGACTGTGTGTTTGCATGTGTGTATACTGAGATGTCTAAAAGAATACTCACCAAAATATTAACCGGAGTTTCATATGAGTATATAGATTTGAGTGGTTCTAAATTTTTCTATGTACTTCTCTATGCTTGATTGATTTTACTATGTGTGAAAAAATAATAATGCTATTTTAATTTTAAAAACAAAATAAAAGATTTAACAGGATTCTCTGATTCCTAAGCCACTAAGTGATTCTAGCAATAGAGGGTTATCTAGTTCCTAAAGTCTTTAAAAAGCTGAAAATTAAATGTTAGATTGTTTTATTTTATTAGCTTGTCAAAAGCATTTTATTACATTCACAAATTCACAGAAAAGAAACAGAACTCATTGGCATTTAAAATCCTATAATTACTATATAAAGTAATATTGGTATTCAGGGAAGTATTTTGTCCAAATTATACATTTATTCTCCTAAACCTTGTATTGTATAAATCTTACCTTTGAGGAAGAGAGAAAAAAGCCTAGATTGATTCTGAATATTTCTTAACATGCATGGCTAATATTTATCACTCTAACATTTCACCCTAGAAAGTAGAGTACCTATAAAGCCTTCAAATTTTAACTTTAAAATGCATAGAAATGTTAAAATACAGTAAATCTCAGAGACAAAGGCACTAAAGTATTACATAGTTGAGAAATACATGTAGTTCCCATTAGGGGTTCCATTGAAATAGGGGTTCCAAGAAAAACAGGATTAGGAATTTATAATCCGATAGAGAGAGATTGGAAAGCAAATTAACTCTGCTGTCTGTCTTCCATTCTAACTGTATAGAAATTGCACACAATGGTTCTTTAATTAAATGGCTTCTACAGAGTTTCATTCCTATAGAATAATAATTTAGGGGATAAAAGTAATTGCCTAGAGGGAGCAGATGTAGCTCAAGTGGTTGAGCACATGCTTCCCGTGTATGAGGTCCTGGGTTTGATCCCTGGTACCTCCTAAAAAAAAGAAAAAGTAATTGGTTAGAACTCTGAAATACAGCGTTTTTTGGTGTTAGGTTTTAAAAAGGTTTGCACACTTATAAAACCTCTTCCAGGAGACTTCTCCCTCATTCATGCATATGAGGTTTATGGTCCACCAAATCCATTAGAATATCCAGTTCCCAAAACTTCCAGACCATCAGAATCACCAAACACCTCTGAAACATAGAGGCTCTCGGGCACATCTACCAACAGTTTAGAACAAGTCCTGGTTAGGACCTAGGGCTTTGTATTTAGGACCAACTGCTCTGGGTATTTATCTCATTTACTGCTGTCAAAGCAGCCTCCCCCACTCCTTTCAAGGACTTACACTTAACCTTGTGAAGGAACTTTACCTTTACTTGATATACTGTATCTTAACGGTTTCCTTCCATTTTGGCCTAACAAAATCATCATGAATTATGTTCCATGATCTCGGCTATTAGTTCTATCTTCTAATACTGTGCTAAATGCAAATGAGGTAAGTATGGTTTTTATGTCTTAAGCATTAGATTAAAAAATAAGGGCATATAATACATAGGGTTTTTCAAACATTTTGACCACAGCAAACAATAAGAAATATATTTTCCACAGGGACTTAAAACAAACACATATATTTATGTCTATAAATATGAAATTGAAGCATACATGTGTATATATTTATATTCATATGAAATTAAAACAAAAGTTTCACAATCCCATACTTACCATTATAATTTATCATTCATTCTCTTCTATTCTATACTCTTCTACTTCCGTTTTTTTAAATGAGAGTCTTACAGTAAATAGTTCCTCAAACAGCAGGGCTCCTGAGGGCTCTAGAGACATCCAGATACTACAAGCAGGACAGACAAGCTCAGGTATTCGATACCCTGTCAATGGGCCTTACTCTGGAATTTATGCTCCCCAGTCTAACAGTCAACTTATTAATTGTTTCCCTACACATGGCTCTTCTGTCCCTTTTATTTGAACCTATAACTAGCACTATACTTGATATATATATGTCCCAGAGACTTAAATCTTTGGTCTGTCCATGGGCCAGTTGAGTCCTGAATCTCAGCAGAGTTACAACACCTACTCTCCAGTTCATTGGACTCACCCAGGGCAACTAACAGGGAGATGATGATGGACAATGACCATCCCAAGGAACAGAATGTGTCTGCAACTGCAAGCAAGATTGTTCCACCCATGTGCCCCATGGGACCTAGACCCCCTCTCAATTAGAAACAGAGTGGGCATCACCATCCCCAAATCCTCAAGATGGGGGAATGAACAATGGACTAAAGTAGACTTATTATTACTCCATTATAGACTTATTGTTATTCTGGCAATGAAAGAACTTTTATCATTGATATAAAGGCAGTGGCCACCAGAGGTTCTGAGGGGAGAGAGAGGGAAGAATAGGTATAATATGGGGGCAATTTCAGGACACAGGAATTATCCTGCATGACATTGCAATGACGCATACAGGCCATTATATATTTTGTCATAACCTACAAAATTGTGTGGGATAGAGTGTAAACTATAATGTAAACCATAGTCCATGGTTAGTAGCAATGCTTCAATACGTGTCCATCAATTTTAGCACATGTACCACACTAATGAAGGCTGTTGTTAATGTGGGAAACTGTGGGAGGGGGAAGGTGTGGGGCATATGGGAATCCCCTATATTTTTTTATGTAACATTTATGTAATCTAAAGCTTCCTTAAAAATAAAAATTAAAAATTAAATAAGATAATAGTCTTAATGTTCTAAACTAATTTCATGACTCAATAATGGCTCAGGGTCTAAAGTTTGAAAAACAATGGCCTTCAATAAACATATGAAAGGTGTTCAACATGGAGTCATCAGGGAAATGCAAATTGGAGCACAATGAAACACCACTAACACCCATGACTAATGCCTATCAGAATGGTTAAAATGAAAAAAATAATGATAATGATATTAATAATAATGAAACTATAAGGTTAAATGTTCTGTGAAAATACGGAGTAACTCATACACTGCTGGTGGGATTGCAAATGTTTTAATATCTCCTGAAGCTGGATATATCCTACATGACTCAGCAATTCTTCTAACTACATAATCAATATTCATCCAAAATACCAAAATACATGTATAAGAATGTTCATTACAGCACTATTGGTAATAGCTCAAAACAAAAACAACTCATTCTACAAGAGTAAAATAGGTACCATTCTACAATGGTAGAATGGGTACATAAATTGTAGTATATTTATACAATGGAATTCTATACAATGACGAGAATGAACCAACTACTGCTTAATGTGTCAACATGGATTATTCTCACAAACATAATGTTGAGCTAAAGGCCAGATATAAAAGAGAACATATTGTTTTAAACCACACTGTTCAAAATCTGAGGCGCTATCTTAGAATTCTGCCCAACACAGGTACTATGGATAGCTAGGATAGCTATGGAAGCTAAGGATACAGAAAATTTACTACCAAAGGAACAGAAACCCACATGCTACCTACTCAAGATGAGAAAAAGCTTTCAGTGAGACTAATCTTGTCTGTATTCTATAATAAAGCAGTTATTTCCTGCTGTATTTTACTATCAACTTGGGATTGGTTAGTTTTGTTTTGTTTTGTTTGTTTGTTTGTTTTTTGCCCATCTGAAAGGTGAAACACTTTATGTTCATCAAAAATGATCAGGTTTTAGATAATTATGAAGAGTAATGAAAATGTAGGAGATTAATGATGACTCCTGAATTATACTTGGTATTAAATCACTTCATTTGTTCCTGATTTTATAATAAACTCAATTTTCCCACCTAAGAGTTTGGCATTTTATTATTCAAAGAGAAAGACAAAGAAAGAGCCAAAACTTCACCAGCAGCAATAAAACAAAGTAATGGTAGAAAATCTTAGCTAAAAATTTTAAAAGGTGGCAGGCAGGGAAAAAAGATGTTTTATGATATACTGAGTGGCTTTTAATAATACCATCCCCACCCCATAGAAGCAGTACTGAAGAAAGAGGTTGAGTAAACAAAATCCTTAAATATCTCATGAATACTATCTTATATTGGAAGATAGAAACTGAGGTGAAAAGCCAGCCTAAAGAAAATGAAATCCCAACAAACCATAAAAGATTTCAGCATCGGTAAGAAGGGCTATTGTAATCTACCATCTTTCAGGACAGTGGGCCGAGCTGAGGAAAACAGGCCAAGGTCCAGAAGGTGGATGCTTCCTTAATTTAGTGGAATGTGCCTGTTATAGGGCATTTGATGAGAATTCAGAAGAAAAACCTTCTTCCTCCATTAAGGGCTTTTTACTCAGCTGCAGTAGAATCCACTCTCCACCCCCACCTCCACCCATCCCTTCCCCACAGCCTTACATCTTCAGGCTACAGAAAAGTGGATACAATTACTACTAGCCTAAAGGATGAAAAATAACTGATATCAAATAAGGCAGAAGTAATATCAAGGAGATTTCAAGCACACCAGATCAGAACAAACATTAAGATTTTTTTTTTTTTTTTTTTTTTTTTAAAGATTTTATTTATTTATTCATTTATCCCCCCCTTGCTGCTTGTGCTCGCCGGGTCAGCCAACCACGCCGCACGGGCGGGCCTGCCCTCACCAGGAGGCCCCGGGAACCAAATCCGGGGCCTCCCATATGGTAAACGGGAGCCCCACTGATTGAGCCACAGCCGCTTCCCAAACATTAAGATTTAAATGAAATAACCATGTTAAGAATAAGCAAGATGAAAAGAAGTATTATAGCAACTAAACAAATATGCTACAATAATAACAACAATTAAAAGAAAGAAGGAAAGAAACAGAACATGCATAGAACTGTTAAAGAACCAAGTCAAGAAGAAAACATAATCCTCAGCATAGAAACAGTTTTCTTGCAAAGATTTTTCACTTAAAAGGTAAAAGACCTTAACAAAAAAATATAATCACTGAAACAGGTGCTCAAAGATGAGATGTTAAAACAGCAGAATGAGATGGAATGTAGAGTAAAAAAAATAAGGAAATAAAATGAGATCAAAACACCAGTGCAGATCTAACAGATAAACTAGAAGCAACTGGGTATAATACAAATACTCCTGAAAATCAAATCAATAGCATAAGGGCTTGAGGTAATCATAAACAAGGCAGGAGGCAACTGTAATCAAGCATTTGGAAAGGTTTAGAGATGGAGGACACAGAAAGATAATACGTGTGGCAGTTTGAGATTATTTTATGAATCCCCAAAAGAGAAATGTTATGTTTTAAACTACTCCATTCCTATAGGTATGAGACCCATTTGCTGGATTATGTCATTGGGGCACGATTCATGTTGAGTCTCCGGCCTCTTGCTGGGTCTCATGTAAAGGGAGACACAGAGACTCAGAAAGACAGAAAAAGAAGAAAGCTCAGATATTTGATTCTTCAATATGAGAGAGAGAACTACAGGATTGCTTAAACACAAAGCCCCCAAGAGACTGGGCCCATAGAGAAGGTGAGCCTTATGCCCAAGAGCTTACAGCTAAAATCAGGAAGAAAGCAGAGCAGCTGAGTATGAGAGAGGAAGCCCGGAAGGGAAGGCAGAGAAAAAACCAGGCAGAGTTCGCCCACCATCTTGTTTCAACACGTGATAGCTGACTTTGGTGAGAAAGCACTTCTTAATGGGTCCCCTGAGTTGGACTTTTCATGGCCTTGGAACTGCAAGTTTTTACCCTAAATAAACACTCTTTATAAAAACCATTACATGTCTGATACTTTGCATCAGCATCCCTTTGGCAAAATAAAACAATATGATATAAGAAGATCTGGTGTTCATGAAGAAAAGAGCCCAACAAACAAAAAAAAAAATTAATAGATGTGCAATATTTTAAAAGTATACAAAGATATAATATAGGATATTTTCCTTGAATCAATAAAAGGGCTGAATCTTATCATCAAAGGACATGAAACATAGTTGGAGAAGCAAAGAATATAGAATTATTATCAATAAGACCTATCCTGGAAAAACTTCTTCAGACAACTAGAATGAAAAAAAAAATCTAGAAATATTCAAGGAGGGATAAATCAGGCTGATCTCAACAGCATTATTCTCTGCCAGAACATAATAGAGAAATGTTTAGAAAGTTCTAAGTGGGGAAAAAGTGTGAAGTAATATTTTATCTGTTATTTAAGGATAAAGGCATGAAAGAATTCAGGGAATATAGCACACAGAAACCCCCTTTTTTGGGAAAAAAACTGAAATCCAACCAACCAAAAGATGAATCAAAATGAACTCAGAACTAGAGGAACCATGATTATCACTGAAACTGTTTAAACGTAGACCTAAGACAAATACTTGTGGGACTTATGCTAGCAAAATAGAATGTAAAGTTTACGAAGTAAAAATAACATAAGCCACAAGTATCAAGAGATGGGAGAAATGATGCAGGAGACAAAGTGAGAACACTAATCACTTCACCTTTCATCGTAGGGACCAACTGATACTACCTAAAATTTTAACATGTAGTTTATATATCTCCAACTTCTTGATGATTTTCATTGTTCTTCGCCATAATCTTAATACAATTTTTTAGGGACTGATAGCTCATAAAATAAATAGCTCTTACTTAAAGTACTACTTCCTTCAATTTCATTTTTTTTTCCATTTAAGTAAACTTAGTTTTAATATTTCATTTAAAAATAACTTGTAGAGTATGACCTCATTCTTTACATTTTTAATCTATCAACTTTCTATATACATGTCTGAATCATCCAACCAGCTAGCCAGCCATTTTTCTAAGTGTATATAAGCATAAAGAGATGTCAAAAATGATGTTAACTAAACATTAACATGGATTTTTTTCTGCATAGAGTTTACGTGATTTGTTGCAGCCTATTTGTATTTTTTATGATTACCTGAAATTTTTATAGTGAGCACATAAAATTTTCAGAAAATTAAATTATTACTTAAAAAATATTGCAAGGTCTTTTTAAAATTAATGAATTCAGCTGATGCTTTCATTCATCTGCCACTTGATCATTCTTTACAAATCTCTCCCTGAACTTGGCACGTTTAGAATTAACTGCTGAATTAACCATATTCAATTTCCCAGACATTTTTGCAAATTATCTTTTCACTATAAATTCTCAATAACTTCTTGGAGTGTGAAATAAATCTTGGGAGGAAGCCTATTCTATGCATGCTAATCAGATGTTAGTAGGCTAAAGATGGCCATATATTCTTTGCTGTCCTCTCTCTGAGAGAGAAACTATTTCAACTTCCCTTTATTCTGGGCTGGCCCTGTGACTTGTTTTGACTAATTGAGAGCAGGGAACATGATGCTGTGTGACCTCTGAGGCTGAGCCTTAAAAGAGCTTCAGCTGTCTCCTTCTCTGCTTGGAAAACTCCCTCTAGAAAGCCAGTTGACATGTAAGAAGTCTACCCTGCTGTAAGGAAGCCCAAGTTAACCATGTGACAAAAGAACACCATGGAGAGGATCACAGAGGAACCAGCCATGTAAGTGAAGCATTCTTGGACCTTCCAGCCCAGCCCAGACATCAGCTGTGTGCAGCCAAACGAATAATCCTATGTCTTGCCCCTTGGAATAGAAGAACCACCCATAAGAGCACTGTCTAAATTCCTGACCCACAGAATTAAGAACAATAGCAAATAAAAGTAATGGTACAGAGTGGTTTATTACACAGCAATAAATAAGACTGAATATCGATGCCATATTCTAACCAGCACAGGATCTTAGAAATTGGATTTGCTGACAAAGCCCTCACTTCTATTACTAAGAATTTGTCCAAACCTTGTGCCCTAACTTAACACCTGTGGCTCCTAAAGGTGAGCCACAAACACTCTTATTTGAGGCAACTCTAAGGTCCATTCCATGGCCACTTTTCCTCTGATTCCATCTTGATTGATATATTTTTAAATTTTTTAAATTTTTGAAGTATATCACATACATTAACATACATAAACAATAAGTGTATAGCAATAGTTGTGAACTTACAAAACAAACACACATAACATCTTATAGTGCTCTAATACCTCACCCTACCACCAATACCTTGCATTGCTGTCAAACATTTTTAACTAATGATTAAAGAGCATCCTCAAAATATTACCACTAACCAAAGTATTTTCCCCCAACCCACCCCAACCATCATTATTATTTTTATATCTTTTATATATGAACATACATAAACAGTAAGTGTATAGTAAAAGTTGTAAACTTACAAAGCAAACATTCATAACATCATAGAGGGCTCCCATATATAAACCCTCCACCAACACCTTGCATTGTCTGGAGACATGTTACAAATTACGAAAGAATATTGTCAAAATCTTACTACTAATTATAGTCCTTATCTTACATTTTGTGTATTTTCCCCCCAACTGACCCTATTATTATTTTTTAAAATATACTTTTATGACAGAAGTTATAACCTTACAGAACAATCATGCACATGTACAGAATTCCCAAACAACACCCCTCCATCAACACACCACAACGTGGTGGAACATTTGTTACAGGTTATGAGATAATAACATCAGACTACTACCAGGTCCATAGTGTACATTTGGCACACATTCTCCATACTCCCCCATTATCAACACAGTACATCTTTGGCATAGATGCAA
Source organism: Tolypeutes matacus (assembly GCA_026826555.1). Classification (NCBI taxonomy): domain Eukaryota; kingdom Metazoa; phylum Chordata; class Mammalia; order Cingulata; family Chlamyphoridae; genus Tolypeutes; species Tolypeutes matacus. The sequence goes on along the minus strand of JAKSZT010000820.1, from coordinate 61,906 downwards.
GAATATTACAATATTACCGTTAACCACAGTCAATAGGTTACTCCAATTGTATTTTTCCCATGCTTCCCCACATTCCCACCACCCTGCTATAGTGATGTACACCTGCTCTAGCTCACAAAGGACACTCTTGCATTTGTACCATCAATCACTATTCTCATCCACCTCTGGATAATCCTTAGATTATTCTCTAGCTTTCTGTCAATTGGTATTTGCATCCCTAGACTACCATTTTCAGCCACATCCCCATTTCTAAACCAGCTGCTACTCACTATAATGTGTTACCATGAACTCTGTACATTTCCACACTTTTACAGTAAAGCTAATTAAAACTTCTACATACATTAAATATCAGTAGTCCATCTCAGTCCTCCTCTTATCTCCTTTAAGAATCTACCACCTACCATCAGGTCTTAAAGATATTTTTCTACATTTTCTTCCAGAAGCTTTATGGTTCTTGCATTTATATTTGGGTTTTTTATTCATTTTGAGTTAACTGTTGTATAAGGTGTGAGATAGGGGTCCCTCTTTCCTTCTTTTGGCTAATCCAGTTCTGTCAGCACCATTTGTTGAATGGACTGTTCGGCTCGAGCTGTGTGGGTTTGATAGGCTAGTCAAAAATCACTTAACCATAGATGTGAGGGTCTGTTTCGTCTGTTTCTGAACCATCAAATCAGTTCCATTGGTCTATGTGCCTGTCTTTATGCCAGTACCATGCTGTTTTTACCACTATAGCTTAAAGTCTGGAAATGAGCATTCTCCAATTTCACTTACCATTTTTAAGATGTTTCTGGCTATTCAGGACCACTTACCCTTCCAAATAAATTTAATAATCATTTTTTCCATTTATTTAAAAAATGCTAGTGGAGTTTTTATTGGGATTGCACTGAATCTGTATATCAATTTAAGTAGAATTGACATCTTAATGGTATTTAGTCTTCCAATCTGTGAGCATGGAATGTCCTTCCAATTATTTAGCCTTCCAATTATTTAGGTCTTTTTAAAATTTCTTTTAACAATCAGTTGTCGTTTTCTGAACACAAGTGCTTTATATCGTTGGTTAAGTTTATTCCTGAATATTTGGGCTTTATCTGTCATATTTTATTTTCACCACTCTTCTGACACTTTTAGTTACTTTTATTGATATAATCTTCATTTCTAGACTCTCTTCCAGGCCCCACTCTGCTGTCTATTATTTCAGGTTGCAGCATACCTTTAGTATTTCCTGCAAAGCAAGTCTCTTGGTTACAAACTCTCTCAGTTTCTGTTTATCTGTGGATATTCTAAACTTACCTTCATTTTTGAAAGACAATCTTGCTGGATATAAGATTCTTGGCTGGGAGTTTTTCCCTTGCAGTATCTTAAATATATCATACTACTGCCTTCTTGCCTCCATGTTTCTGGTGAGAAATCAGCACTTAATCTTATTGGGTATCTCTTATATGTTATGCATTGCTTTTCTCTTGCTGCTCTTAGAATTCTTTCTTTGTCTTTGGCATTTGACATTCTGATTAGTATGTGTCTCAGAGTTGGTCTGTTTAGATTTTTTCAGATGGGAGTACGTTGTGCTTCTTGGACATGGATACCTATGTCCTTCAATAGGGTTGGGAAATTTTCTACCATTATTTCTTCAAATATCCTTCTGCCCATTTTCCCTTTTCTTCTCCTCCTAGGACACCCATGACAGATATGTTTGCACATCTCTTGCTGTTGTTTAGTTCCCTGAGACCTTGTTCAAGTTTTTCCCATCTTTTCTTCATCTGTTCTTTTGTATGTTCACTTTCAGAGGCCATTTCTTCAAGCTCACCAATCCTTTCTTCTGCCTCCTCAAATCTGATGTTATATGCCTCCAGTGTATTTTTAATTTCATTTATTGCAACTTTCATTCCCATAAGATCTGCTATTTTTCTATGTAAGCTTTCAAATTCTTCTTTGTGCTCATCCATGTCTTCTTAACATCCTTAATCTCTTTATTTTGTTTGTTTGTTTGTTTGTTTTTATCAGGAGGTCCCGGGGATCGAACCTGGGTCCCTCTATATGGGAAACGGACGCCCAGCCATTTGAGCCACATCCGTCTCCCCCTTAATCTCTTTAGCCATCTCATTGAATTTATTAAGATTTGTTTGAACATCTATAATTAGTTGTCTCAACTCTCTTATGTCATCTGGAGGCTTATCTTGTTCCTTTAACTGGGCCATAGCTTCCTGTTTCTTGGTGTGGATTGTAAATTTTTTTTTTTTTTTTTTTTTGGTGTCTTGGTATCTGCCTTACTAGAGTATTTATTCTGGGTTCAGTTTTTCTCTTTAGTTTAGGGCTTCCTGCCCTTTATCCCTTGCTAGTTGTATAGTAGGAGCCAAGGATGTAGTTGGTGCTATAAGCTGTGGAGTCTCAAGCTACCTTCATTGCCCCAAGGACCAATGAAGCTTCTCCCCACTTTCTCCTTTGCTAGGGGTAGGGACTGAGCCACAGCTGTGTGGAATAATCCAACTCATGCAGACCTAGACTGTAGTTGCCCAGAGAGACTGATGAAGCTTCACACCCCTTTCTCCCCTGCCTGGGGCAGGGATGGAGCTGCAGGTGTGGGCAGCAATCTATGCACTGCAGGTCCAAGATGACCGCAGTTGCCCCGCTAGGCTTCCAATTATTCAGTCTGTGCCACCCATATGTACCTGCAGTTACCTGGATAGGCTGGTGCAGGGCCTGCCAGCTTCCTCCCTGCTAGAGGTGGGGCTGAAACCTAGGCTAGGGCTGCAGGCCAATCTGGGTAGAAGAAACCAGTCTCTACCATCACTGTGATTTTCAGTCAGCCTGGCTTTCCCTCATGCTGAGGGTGGAGGCAAAATGGTGGCTACTGGCCTCTTTCTGATTTGGACAGGCTCAAACTTTAGCTGTTCTTAGGGTTATACTTTAGCCCGCCAAATTAACTAATCAGTAGTTGAAGTTGGTGCCCAACCGTCTCTTCTTCCCCGTTTTTGGGAAGTGGAGCTTCCAATTCCAGCTGTGGAATAGTTCCCAGGGCAGCTTGTGCCTCCAGTGAGCATGGGCACCGGCCACCGTGGCGTGGAGTGCTCTACTTAGGAATCTTCTCTGCAGACGGCCAGTCTCCTCCTTCCATTCTTTCAAGGATGCTGCAGGATGCACTTCTGGTCTTCTGGAGCCCCCAAACAAGTGCTTTAGATAGCTCTGGGTGATTACTAACTGTCCTGTAGCAGGAGCTGATTCTAGAAGTTCCTTACTCTACCGCCATCTTGCTGGTTGTCCTGGTTCATTCATTTTTATTCACTCAAAAATAGTTCTTGAGTATCGACAATGCACCAGGCACTGGCGTGAGGACTGGGATACAACAATAAACAAAAGAGACAAAATCCATGAAGCTTACAAACTGGGGTGGGGTGGAGAGAGAGATCGTAAATAAATAAGAAAAAATATATATATAGGTCAGTGCAATGGAGCAAAATTAAGCAGGAGAGAATAGAGAGTTTAGGGTGGGGTTAGGGACAAACTGCAATATAGATGTGCATTATTACCACAACCTTGAACTCTCCAGGTTTGTTCTTTACAAACTTGAGATTAGCTTGCCCCTTTAACTTGAGGATGCCCATTATCTCAAGCAGGCATTCTCTATCCAAGTCTTATTCATCAGAACTCCAACACCCTCTTCCCTGCATGGGGTGTAGTAAAAGAGCATTGATTTTGTGCCTGTATGTTCTTACCTCCTCTAGGACCTGGCTTCAAAATTCTTTCTCTATTTTTAATTTTCCCAGTTTACAGGTTTATTCTTTTACCTCCACATATATTTAAATGTGTTTATGTCTAATGTGTGCATTTATTGTATTCCATTTACTCTTCAATATTGCTCATTCTTTTCACCTCAAATTTCTTGGACACTTCATCAACATCAGCTGCTTCCATTTGCTACCTGCCCATCTCCTTCTCAATCTCCCAGTAATATGGCTTCTACCCCTACCACTCTACAGCACTTTATTCTGGAAGGTCACCTCCCTTTTCTATTTTAAATTCTATTTTTTTTTCTGATTTGTGATAACTCTTAATCTCTTCTTTCTGAAACACAATTGTAGATTACCTAGCCTTTCATGAAACACTATCCACTCTTAACTCTGTGACACTGCTTCATCTTAGGGTGCATGGAGAAGAACCATTTCCACAGAGTGGTTACACCACATTCAACATCAAAATAAAATGAAAATTGCTTAAACCCTGCATCAGGCGGAAGTGGTTTGAATTCTGGCTCTGCCATTTTAACTAGCTAAGATACTTTGAAAAAGATACTTAACCTTCCTGAACTTTTGCTGTTTCACTTATAAGAAGAGAAAAAGAAACCTATCTCATAGTATCATCAGGAGGATTAAATGTGATCAAGCATGTAAGGGTTTAACTTCATGCCTACCATCTAATAGATATTTTAAAAATAGGATGCAAATATGCTCGCTTACCTGATTTTGTGATAATCAGGGTAGGCTAAACATTCGCTATATTAGAAACCATACATGTGTCTCCAGACCTAGTTTTTCTCCCTAGGTCTGATTTTTGGAATGCTGGTGATAAACTAAGCCTGATTTATTATATGACCATCCTGTATGAGAAAAGACTGTAACTTTGGGTATCTTTGGTCAACCTTAAGAGATACAGCAGGGGGACGGATGTGGCTCGGGTGTCTGGGCATCCGTCTCCCACATGGAGGGACCTGGGTTCGATTCCTGGGACTTCCCAGTAAAAATTAAAAAAACAAAAATATAGAAGGTGCGTGGGCCACTAGGCCTCATGCACAGGTGTGCCGCCAGGCCCCATCCGCAGATGCGCCATCAGGCCCCACGAGCCACACAGCAAGATGATGACGTAACAGAAGAGTGACATAAGGGAGAGCCGAGATGAGATGCACTGGAAAACCAGGAACTAAGGTGGTGCAGGTGGTAGGATGCCTCTCTCCCACATCGGAGGATCGAATCCCAGTGAAGACAGGAGGAGAAGGGTGAAAAGAGAGGGCAGGAAATGGACACAGAGAGTTGCCCAGTGAATGGATGTGAAAAATAGCAAAAATGGGGGGGTAAAAATGGATAAAAGTAAATAAATAAATAAATCCTTAAAAAAATGTATAGGGGAGGAAGATATGGACTATAGTTAGTAGTAATACTTTGACAATGTTGTTTCATGATTTGTAAACAAATGTTTCGCAACAATGCAGGGTGTTTGTGTGTGAGGCGGTGAAGTGTGGTAGCCCTGTATGATGTTATGCATGTTTGTTTTGTAAGTTCACAATATTTAATAAACACTTAGAGCTTATGTATATTCATGTATGAATGATATATTTCAATAAATTGTTTAAAAAAAAAAAAATAGGGACGCAGATGTGGCTCAAGTGATTGGGCTCCCATCTACTATATAGGAGGTCCAGTGTTCGATACCCGGGGCCTCCTGGTGAAAAGCAAGCTGGCCCATGCAGACAGCTGGTGCAGCAAGATGATGCAACAAAAAGAGACACAGAAGAGAGACAATAGGAGATGCAGCAGACCAGGGAGCTGAGGTGGCACAAGAGATTCAGCGCCACTCTCCACTCCGGAAGGTCCCAGGATTGGTTCCCAGTGCCATCTAAAGGGAAGACATAGAAGAACACACAGAGAGCAGACTGTGAGCACAAAACAAGGGAGGAAGGAAGAGTGGGGAGGGGGAGAACCAAATAAATAAATCTTTAAAAAAAAAAAAAAAAGTGAAGAAACCATTGTTTATATATATATATAGCTGACTGCCTTCCTTCAGAATTCTATTTTAAAGAAAGGTACTGGCAAATAAGGCTGCAACCACAGTAGATCCAATAGGAGATTGAGATAGCTGTAATGTACAGCATCTGAGAAAGGAAATAAGAGCAGAGGATGATCATGTCCTACATACAACATAACATAGCAGCAGAGAGTATATGTTTGTGGAAT
>JAKSZT010000820.1:0-55864 GCA_026826555.1 Tolypeutes matacus | reverse complement strand
GAAATTAAGAGAGTTTGTCAACAAGCATACTGCCCTTCAAAAAATACTAAAGGGAGTTCTGCAGGTTGAAAGGAAAATACAGGAAAGAGAGGGTTGGAGGAGAGGATAGAAAGGAAAATTATCAGTAAGAATACATAAAAAGATAAAAAGAGAAATAAGAACAAAATATAACCTATATAAACCTAAAGAAAAATGGCTAGTGTAAGTACTGACTTAGTAATATCATTGAATGTTAATAGATAAAACTCTCCAATCATAAGACACAGATTGGTAGAATGGTTAGGCAATATGACCCATCTATATGCTGTCCAAAAAAAAATGACCAGACACCCACAGACCCAAGGAGGTTGCAAGAGAATAGTTGGAAAACAATTTTACTTGCAAACAATAAACAAAAAAGGACAGGAGTAGCTATAATAATATTGGACAATAGAGATTTTAATTGCAGAACTACAATAAGAGACAAAGAAGGATACTATATATTATTAAATGGGGTAATATATCAAGAAGAAAGAATAATCAATCATAAACCTTGATGCACCTAAATAGGTCACCCCAATATATATATTAGGCAAACAATGGAAAAACTAGGTAGAGAATTATATTATATCCAATTATATCCAATTATAGTGGCATACTTAAATACACCATTAACACCATTAGACAGAACATCTTGAAAGAAGGTCAGTAAAGAAACAGAGACCTTGAATCATATGTTAGAGGACCTAGACCTAATAGACATATACAGAACATTACACACAAAACACAGCAGGATATACATTCTTCTCATATGCATATGGATCATTCTTCAGGATAGACCATATACTAGGTCACATAACAAGCCTCAGTGAATTAAAAAAGATTGAAATTGTTCAAAGTAATTTCTCTGAACACAACAGAATAAAGTTGGAAATTAATGAGAGGAAGAAAACCAGAATTGACACAAAGATAAGGAAGTTAAACAACACACTCTTAGACAATTAGTGAGTCAAGGAGGAAATTGCGAAAGATAGCAAGAACTGCCACAAAACAAATGAAAGTGAGAACACATATATCAAATGCTATGAGATGAACAAAAAATAGTGCTGAGAGGAAACTTTATAGTCATAAATGCATATTTATAAAAGAAGAAAAAGCTAAAATCAAAGACCTAACTGCACACCTGGAAAAATTAGAAAAAAAGAACAACAACTAATCCCAGAGTAAGCAGAATGAAGGAAATAAAAAAGATTAGAACAGAACTAAATGAAAATGAAATTAAAAAAAAAATAACACTAGAGAAAAATTAACCAAAACCAAAGCTGGTTTTTTGAGAAGATTAAAAAAATTTACAAACCCTTAGCAAGTCTAACAAAGATCAAAAGAGAGATGATACAAACACATAAAATAAAAAATGAGGGCGGGAAGCGGCTGTGGCTCAATCAGTAGGGCTCCCGTTTGCCATATGGGAGGCCCCAGGTTCGGTTCCTGGGGCCTCCTGGTGGGGGCGGGCCCACCCACACGGCGTGGTTGGCTGACCCAGAGAGCACAGGCAGCAAGGGGGGGATAAATGAATAAATAAATAAATTTTTTTAAAAAATGAGGGGATATCACCACTGATCCCACAGAAATAAAGTTTCATAAGAGGATACTTTGAAAAATTGTATGGCAACAAGATGGATAACTTAGATAAAATGGATGAATTTCTAGAAACACAAAAGCAGCCTACATTAATGAAAGAAGAATGAACTCAACAAAACCAATCATAAGTAAATAAATTGTATCAAAAACTCCCCAATTAAGAAGAGCCAAGGATCAGAGGGATTCACAAGTGAATTCTACCAATTATTCCAGAACAAACTAACAACAATCCTATTTAAACTCTTCCAAAAAAGAGAGGTGGAGTGAACATTACCTAACTCATTCTATAATGCCAACATCACCCTAATACCAAAGCCACATAAAGATGCCATAAGGATAGAAAACTACAGACCGTCTCTCTAATGAACCTGGATGCTAAAATCCTCAACAAAATACTTGCTAATCATATTCAACAACACATCAAATTATACATCATGATAAAATGGGTTTCATTCCTGGTGTTCCAGGATGGTTCAACATATGAAAATCAATCAATATAATATATGACATTAACAGGTCAAAAGAAAAAAATCACATGATCATCTCCATTAATGCAGAAATATTTGACAAAATGTAGTATTTTTTCTTGATAAAAATACTTCATAAGATAGGAATAGAAGGGATACTTCTTCAACATGACAGAAGGTATACATGAAAAACCCAGAGCTAGCATCATATTCAATGATGAAATGGTAAAGGCTTTGCCTCTAAGATTTGGAACACCACAAAGATGGCCATTGTCAATTATCTTATTTAGCATTGTGGTAGAAGTACTTGCTCAAGCACTTAGGCAAGAAAAAGAAATAAAATGCATCCAAATTGGAAAGGAAGAAATAAAAATGTCACTTTTGGAGATGACATAATCCTATATGTAGAATGTCCTGAAAATCTACAACAAAACTTCTAGGCCTGATATACGAAATCAGTAAAGCAGCATGATATAAGATCCACATGCAAAAACTAGTAGCATTTCTGTGCACCAATAATGAGAAATTTGCAGTGGAAATTAAAAAATCCATTTACAATAGCAATTTTAAAAATTTAAATATCTGAGAATAAAACTAAAGATGTAAAGAATTTGTACATAGAATTTTATGCAATATTGTTAAAGGAAATCAAATTGGACCTATATAAATATAAAAGTATTCCATGTTCATGAATTGGAAGACTAAACTTCATTAAGATGCCTGTCCTCCCAAATTGATCATTAACATAATCAAAATAAAAATTGCAACAACATTTTTTACTGAATTGGAAAAGCTAATTATGAAACTTATTTGGAAGGGCAAGGAGCCCCAGATTGCAAAAAACATATTGAAAACTAAAAATGAAATTGGAGGAATCATGCTACCTGACTTAAATGCATACTACAGTAGCCAAAACTACATGGTAATGACAGAAGAATAGACATCCTGACCAATGGACCCAAATTGGGAGTTCTCATATACATCCTCACAGATATGGTTAACTGAATTTCTACAAGGCCACCAAGCCCACTCTTGGAAGATAGGTTATCAGGAGACAGAAAGGGAGTAGATTGTGATGAACTGTTTTTTAATATGGGCAAAACCTGTAATAAGGTGGTAGGGGGTGGTAAGGCAGTGTATGGGAGTGATAGTAGTGCAGGAATATGGGTGGGATCAACATTACTGGAATATGAGGGTGAGTATGTTTCAGTGGGGTTGAGTTAGACTTTCCATGGAACAGGTGGGAGGCCTGGAAGAAGGAACAGGTGAACTATGGGGATTTATATGTCTGTGATTAAAATTACAATGGTGGGAATGTTCTTTTATTTAGCAAATATGGCAGGGGAGGGTTACTGGTACATGGCATCCAGGATGTGAAGATATGTGGGATACAGTGCACCTGGGCTTGCTTCTATGAAATATGAGAGTTTTTACCTTGTCATAGGGTGTTATCTCAGGGGGTACAGACCCATATAATAAACAAGAAAATATAAACCTCCCATCCTGGGGAGTACTGCTATGTTTTCAATTAGAGTGGCAAAAATCTCTTGAGCACATAGGCAGTGACTAATAAAAGAAAATAGACCAATATGTAAAGCCCTTAATATGAAAGCATGTAAATATGAACCTTATTCTTCAAAAATTGAAACTTTGTGGTTATCATAGTTTCTGAGGTGATAGGCAGGGGAGAACAGATCTACTATAAGATATTTTTAGGGCATTGGAATTGTTCTGCATGATTTTGCAATGATGGATACAGGCCATTATACATTTTATCAACACTTAAAAAAGTATACTATGTGTGGCAGTTTGATGTAATTATGAATTCCAAAAATATAATTGAATCATGCTTGTAAACTGATCTGTTAATCTGGGCATGATTAGGTTAGGATTAGGGCGTTGAGCTCCACCCCTTGGTGGGTGGGGAATTGAATATAAAAGGCAAGGCAAAAGAAAGTTGAAGCAGTCTTTTGAGAAGCAGTTTTGATGTTGGAAAGAAGGCCCCAGGAGAAGAGAAGCAAGCCGTTTGCCTGATTGTCTACAGCTGACCTTGTGGAGGAAACAGGAGCTAAGCCTGGAGAGAAAGGCAGCCCCGGGAAGAGAGGAATCCCAGAAGCCTGAACCCTGGCAAACACCGGCAGCTGTCTTGTTCCAACACGTGGCAATGGACTGTGGTGAGAGAAGAAACTTAACGCTTTATGGCCTGGTATCTGTGAACTTCTACCCCAAATAAATACCCTTTATGAAAATCAACCCAGTTTTGGTATTTCACATTAGCACCCCTTTGGCTGACTAATACACTATGTAAAATGTAAACCATAATATAAACTATTGACCATGGCTAGTAGCAATGCTTTAATATTGGTTCATCAATTGTAACAAAAGTGCCATACTCATTGAAAATGTTATTATAAGGTGAAATTGTGAGAGAGAGAGTGAGGCATACATGGTAATCCCCTATGGTTTTTATGTGACTTTTCTTTAACCTATAGCATCTTTGAAAATAAAGTGAATATAATAAGACACTGGGTTAACATAAAGAAGAAATTCTCACAGTATATAAAAGATAAATCTTACAGTGATGAAAGACAATACAAATTTTTTTGTATTGCATTTGTCATATTTTTATTATTAATTTTTATATTTATGTATTCATGTATTTATTTTTTACTTTGTTTTGGGGATGATTTGGATAACAAAAGGGCCACAACTCTGTCGGGGAGGGTCACTGGTGTTGGGTGTTGGTGGGGGGAGATGTGTGGGGAGAAGTGCACCAGGCACATGCCTCTATGGAATATGAATGTGTTCAAGTGGTCTTGTGTTGTTGTCTTGGTGAGTGGAGCCTCACACAAAATATAAAACAAAATTGATTTCCCATCCCGGGGAGTCTTCCTCCATTCTCTAATACAGTGGCAAGAATCCCTAGAGTACATGGGCAGTGCCTAGCAAAGGAAAATTGATCAATACTCTAGTTCCTTGATAAGGATTCTTGTACTTATGAATCTCAAATCTTGTGACATTGAATCTTAGCCTACTTATATATATTGCCTAAGAGTTACCTCCAGAAAACCTCATTGCTTCTCAAATGTGGCCTCTTTTTAAGCCAAATTCAGCATATAAATTCACTACTTCCCCCAACATGGGACATGACTCTCGGTGATAAGCCCCCCTGGCACTGAGGGATTATTACCAAGCACCAACTAGCAAAGCATTTGAAATAAGGCCTGCACCAAAAGGGAGATTTTTAAATACAAATGAATTTTTATGGCTAAGACATTTCAAAATGAGTAGGGGTGTCATTCCATAGTTTACACTTATGCAAATCTCATGAGGATCTCACTAACTGCCACAGTAAACAATTCCTTGAGCAGGGGGACTCCTGAGGGCTCTAGATACATCTAGACAGTATAGACAGGGCAGACAATTCAAAGAATTTAGCACCCTGTCAGTGGGTCTTACCTTGGAATATATGATAACCTATCCCCCACAATGTATCAGAGTTAGACTCACTTGGAACATTCCTGCACATGGCTCTTACATCCCTTTTATTTGAGCCTATAATTAGCACAACACCCATTAAATATGTGTCCCACACACTTAAATCTTCTGTTTTTCATATGTCAGTTGAGCCACGAATCTCAGCAGAGTTGCAGCCAACACATACTCTCCAGTTCATCAGATTTGCCCAGAACAACTAACAAAATGATGATGATCAACAACAACCATCCCAAAAAAACAAAGAGTATCTACAACTGCAAGCAAAACAGTTCCATTCATCTGCCCCTGGGGATCTTACCCTTTCTCATCAGAAGCAGAGTGAGAATCACCATGCCCAAACACTCAAGATTGAGGAACGACAAACATAAGGAGGATTGCAACTATGAACTATCGTAGTCTTATTATTATTTTACTAATTGAAGAGCTTGTAATATGACGACATAAAAACAGTGGTCACCAGATGTTCTAAGAAGAGGGAGAAGGAAAATGATGCAACATTGCTTAGTATTGGGATATTGTAATGGTTCTGCATAACATTGCAATGATGGATACAGGCCTTTTGACATTTTTCATAATCTATAAAATGGTACAGTGCAAAGTGTAAATCATAATATAAAGTATAGACCATGGTTAGTAGAAATACTTTAATATGTGTTCATCAATTGTATCCAATATACCACACTAATGAAAGATGTTAATGGGAAAAAAGTGGGAGGGGAAGGGCATGGGGTTTATGAGAATTCCCTATATTTTCAATGTAACATTTATGTAGTCTAAAGCTTCTTTAATAATCCTAAAAGCCTTCCCTTTGAGATCGGGAACAAGACAAGGATGCCCACTATCACCACTCCTATTTAACTTTGTCTTAGAAGTACTTGCACGAGCACTGAGACAAGAAAAGGACAGAAAAAGGCATCCAGATTGGAAAAGAAGAAGTAAAAATTTCATTATTTGCAGATGACATGATCCTATACATAGAAAGCCCTGAGAAATCGACAACAAGGCACAATGATCTAGTTATTTGTAAAATAATATAAGAATTATATTCATAAGAAACATATATATTATTATTATTTTTAAAGAAGCTTTAGATTAAATAAATGTTACACAAAATATATAGAGGATTCCCATATACCTCACCCCCTCCCTCCCACACTTTTCCCCATTAACAACATCTTTCATTAGTGTGGTACATTTATTACAATTGATGAACACATATTGAAGTATTGCTACTAACTGTGATCTATAGTTTCCATAATGGTTTACACTTTGCACCTCACAATTTTATAGGTTTTGACAAAATGTATAATGGCCTGTATCCATCATTGTGATGTCATGCAGAACAATTCCAGTGTCTCAAAAATGCCCCATATTACACTTATTCTTCCCTCTCCTTCCCCTCAGAACCTTTGGTGACTACTGCAGTTATATCAGTGTTAAAATCTTCCAACGCTAGACATTGTATAAACATGGAGGAGGGACAGTATTTCTGGGTTCATATCATGGAAACAGTTTGGTGTGACTTAAGACTATGATTGATAGGAGGAGATGTTAAAAGTGATGGCATATGTGGGTGCATTGGTTTAGGAAGGTTAGGTAAGGTCACATGTGCTAGGTAAGAATTTGGAGCTACATTTTGTAGCCAACAGAAAATTTAAGCCATAGGTGGAAGCAAGAGTGTGAGATGATCAGGGCAGAGTGAAAAATGGATTAAGGAGGGCAAAGTTGATTTGCTACAGAAAGCCCACTTTACAGACTATGCCTTGATTTTACCACAATGTACAACAGGCTCTTTTATATTTAAAAGCCTCTTTACATTAAAGTAAAGCAGTTTTTATTATTTCAACACCCATAGATTCCTAAATAACCATAATAAGCCTTTCATAGCTTAAGAAATATTAAAGCAGCTCAGTTAAATTATGACTACTAATTAAGATTTAATTAGAAATAGAATGAAGTCTCATGAGAACACAGCTTCCTATGGCTACTTACAAAGCTTCAGCTGTATCTTTGTTAAAGATTTTTATAGCTCTCTATGTGCTGAATTTAAGGAAAACAGTGATTTTGAATATGTTCTGCAAACTCTCAGGGTTCCATATATTAACTCTAGGTAATATTGGAAAGAAATATCACAGGAGAGGCCCTGAATTTGTATTCATTATTCCTTTTCCAAACCCTGTTTAAAGCCAACACCCAAAAGACCAATGTTTTCGGCGAGCGATGGATAATAGATTTATTCTCCCATGTTAACACAGTCAAATGGTAGAGACTGAACATAATGGGTGACTTAGTTTTCCAGGTTCGCTGTGAAACTTACCATACACTGGTAGGCTTAAACAACAGGAATTTATTGGCTCACAGTTTTGGAGGCTAGGAGTCCAAATTCAAATTATCAACAAGGCTGTGTTTTCTCCAAAGCCTGTAGTCTGGTGATGACAATCCCCTGTCATGTGGTGATCTCTCTCTCTCTCTCTCTCTCTCTCTCTCTCTCTCTCTCTCTCTCTCTCTCCTCACTTTTCCTACATCTGGTTTCTCTTTCTATGTCCAGTTTCCTTTCCTTATAAGAACTTTGGCCATACTGGATTAAGGCCTGCCCTCATTCAGTTGGGCCACACCTTAAGCAAAAACAGCTTCAAAGATCCTGTTAACAAAAAGTTTCATATGCACAGGAGTGAAGATTGAAACTTGAACATTACTTTAATGAGGTATATCATTTGATCCCCACCAATGGGATTTTGTGAAGACATGACTAGGATTAGCAGGAAAAAGTATAAGCAAAGTGTTTTGACTGATTATGTACAAGAAGACATATGGGCTACAGGTAATGACTGAACACTTTGAAGTAGTCTCTCCAAGCAGAAAACAGCAATCAGAATAGGGGTTGCAACATAATCTTATGAAAACTTGGTTTATTGAGATATTGCCCAAGATATCTTAAAATATTCCATTTTTGTACTTCCTTATATATGATGATTCTTCTCCTAGTAGTTCAGAGGCATCCACATTCTCACCAGGAGAATTAAGTTCCTTAAAGCAAGAAAATCAGGAGAAACTTCCTGACCACTAAGATAGTGACATAAGATGCTCCAGGGTCTAGGGAACAACTAGTAAAAACTTACAGAGCCATATTCCTCATAATTCTGGAAAACAGTTAAAGGATTGCAGGAACTTGATAAGTGCTAAATCAAGAAAATGTGACTTAAAAACAATAGAAGTTCCTGGTGTCCTTGCTAGCCCCTCCTCGAACCTTTACATAGTACAGTGGGGAGCTGGCCTGCATTTGCATTGTGGGTGAATGGTCCTGTTCTGAGGGAGAAGAGTAACCCCTATGCACATACAGGGGGTGCCTGTATGTCCATACCAATTTATCAGGTGGTAGCCAGAAGGACTGAACCAGGAAACTTATCTCTGGATCAACCTCCCAAACTTGCCCTACAGGCAGATGTACCTTCCATACAGCTAAAGAAGATTAAGAAACAATTACAACCCAGGAAAACTAACAAGGAGGTGAGGATTTGTCAACCACCATACCAAGGAAATGAGAGAGCTGACAACTGCAAACAAGTGAGTCCCACCCATCAGCTGTATGGGATCGAAGTCTCCTCTCAATTAGAAATGGAGTGGACATCACTATCCCAGAATCCTCAGGACTGGGGAATGAACTATGGACTAGAGTGAACTTACTGGTATTCTACTATAGACATATTGTGATTCTAGCATTGGAAGAAATTATAACATTGATGTGGAGGCTCTGGGGGCAGGGAGAGGGAAAAACAGTTGTAATACGGGAGCTTTTTCGGGACTTGGGAATCATCCTGAATGACACTGCAATGACAGATATAGGCTAGTTTATATTGTCACATAATATGCAGAACTGTGTGGGAAAGAGTGTAGACTACATGTGAATTATGGCCCATGCTCAGTGGCAAAGCCCCAGGATGCATTTATCAATTGCAAAGAATGTGCTACACTAATGAAGGATGTTTATGTGGAAAGGTGTGGGAGGTGTAGGGAGTGGGGCATATGGAAATCCCTATATATTTTGTGTAACATTTATGTAATCTAAGTATCTTTTTAAAAAATTATTATAAAAAAAATTTTTTTTAATTATTATAAAAAAAGTAGCATGGGACAAAGAATTACAGCTATAATACATACAATAGAGCAGGTGGAGCAGGGAAAAGCCTATTTCACAGGAAATAGAAGGTGCACTTGGAGTCCTCTAAATGGGGAATTCTTAAGGCCACAAATGCAAGCCCAAGACAAGACACAGAAAAGAATGGAGAGGATTCACAGTTACAACTCAAGCTGATCTTCATGATTTAAGTACTGAATTGTAAATGAGGCCAAGGGTCAATGAAGAAACAATTCACAAAGGTTGTAAAAGGTGTTTCGTTTTTTGTTGTTGTTGTTGTTGTTTGTCCCTGATATTCAAGGAAATATCTTGTCATATCACTAGCTGTATATAACAGATAGCTCAGGAACAAAAATCCCACAGTTAACACAGTAAAATATTAAAGTGTACATGGTACAACTAAAGATAACAATACAAACAAAGAAGCAGAAAATGCTGGTCCATTAAAATGGACAAGACAAAATTTTAGAAACCATCAATGAAGATTAGACTTTGGACAAAACACAAAGACTTTAAAAAATGATCCCCACATCTTAAAAAGGAAGAACAAAGTTGGAGGACTCTCATTTCTGGACTTTAAATCATATTACTTATCTACAGTCTTAAAAACAGCATGGTACTGGCATAAAGATAGACAAATAGAACTGAATTGATGGTTCAGAAACAGGCCCTCACATCTACGGTTAAGTGATTTTGAACAAGGCTATCAAGTCCACCCAACTGGGGCAGAACAGTCTATTCAACAAATGGTACTGGAAAAACTGAATATCCATATCCAAAAGAAAGAAAGAGGACCCCTATTTCATACCTTATATAAAAATTTACTCAAAATGGATCAAGGACCCAAATATAAAAGCTAGAACCATAAAACTGCTGGAAGAAAATGTAAGGAAATAGCTTCAAGACCTGGTAGTAGGTGGTGGTTTCTTAAAACTGAAAGCACAAGCAATGAAAGGAAAAATGGCTAAATGGGAGGCTTTCTCTGACTCTAGTTTCTGGTTTCTTTCTTTATTGGGCCTTCTGTAAACTGGATTAAGACCAACCTCATTCAGTAAGGCCACTTTAATTTAAAATATAGGCACACCTTTTTTGTGTGTGCTTCACTTTAGTGTGCTTTGCAGATGCTGCGTTTTTTACAAGTTAAAGTTTTGTGGCAACCTTGCCTTGAGCAAGTCTATCCACACTATTTTTCCAACAGCATGTGATTATTTCATGTCTCTGTGTCACATTTTAATTAAGTGGAAGCAACCAAGTTAGTGGCAGAGTAAGGAACCCCAAGAGTCAGCTCATCCTATAGGGCAGTTAGTAATCACTGAGAACTATCTAAAGCACTGTTTGCAAGGCCCAGGAGACCAGATGGACATCCTGCAACATCCTTGACAGAATGGAAGGAGAAAACTGCCCATCTACAGTGAAGATTTGTGAATAGAGCACTCCACACCACGGAGGCTGGTGCCCATCCTCCACTGGCTGCGTATGATGCCTCTGGAGCTATTCTGTGGCTGGAGTTGGAAACCCCATTTCCAAAAAATGAGAAGAAAAGAGATGGTCAAGCTCCAGCTTCAGCTACTGATTAGTAAATTCGGCTGGCTAAAGTATAATCCTAAGAAGAGCTAAAGTTTGAACCTGTCCAAGTCAGAGAGAGGCCATCAGCTGCCATTATAACTCCGCCCCTGGTTTGAGAGGAAGCAGAGCTAATTGAAAATCACAATGATGGTAGGGACTGACTTTTTTTCACCCAGATCAGATTGCAGCCCTAGTCTAGGCCTCAGGCCACCTCTGGCATGGAAGAAGCTGGCAGGACCTGCACCAGTCTCTCCAGGCAACTGCAGGTGCTTTCAGCCAGCACAGACTGGATAATTGGATACCTGGGGCTCCATTCACACCCCCTAATAGGATAGGAGGGTAGCTGTGTTTCCCCAGCCTCTCTGGTTAACTGCTGGTGTTTTTGGCCCACACAGACAGGTTTGTTGAGAGCTTTCAATTCCATCCCTGCACACACCCCCATATGATGGGAAGGGGTCTGGTGTTTCTTCAGCCTCTGTGGGCAACTGCAGGTGCTTTCGGCCTGCACAGGCTGAATACTTGGACACTTGTAACTCCACCCCTGCCCACCCACAGGATAGGTAGCAGCTGGTGTTTCTTCAATCTTTCTGGGCAACTGCAGGCACTTTCAGCCCACACAGACTGTATACCCAGACACCAGTAGCTCCATCCATGTACCTTAATAGGATAGGAGGGGAGCGGTGTTTCCTCAGCTTCTCTGGGCAACTGCATGTGCTTTCAGCCCACACAGACTAGTCTGTTGGGCACCTGTGGCTCCATCCTCACACATTAAAGGGAAGAAGGGAAAGTAGTTACTCAGCCTTTCAGGGAAACTGCAGGCACTTTTGGCCCACATGAATTAGATTGTTGGGTACTCCAGAGTGTCCATCTTCACCCCTGGCAGGGGAGGAGGAGCCCAGAGATATATTACTCTACCTGGTCAACCGCAGTCTGTTTTGACCCACGTGGCTTGGTTTTCTGCCCACACCTGCATCTCCATCCATGCCCAGTGCAGGGGTGGAAGGGGTGTGAAGCTCTATCAGTCACTCCAGGCAATTACAGATGATCTTGGCCTGCATGGCTTGGATTACTACACACAGCTGCAGCTCCATCCCTACCTCTGGAAGAGGAGAAAGGTGGGAGAGACTTCACTGGTTCCTAGGGCAACATGGACAGCTTCATCCTCCACAGCTTACAGTATCAACTATATCCTTGGCTTCTACTACACAACCAGCAAGTGAGAAAGAGCAAGAAAACCCTAAACTAAAGAGAGAAAGAGCACCCAGAATAAATACATCTAGTAAGCCAGATGCCAAGACACCAACAAAAAAATTACAATCCACACCAAGAAATAAGAAGATATCGCCCAGTCAAAGGGACACACTAAGCCTCTAGATAACATAAAGGAGTTGAGGCAACTAATAAATGTTCAAACAAATATCCATGATAAATTCAATGAGATGGCTATAGAGAGTAAGGCTATTAAGAAGACACTGGGTGAGTACAAAAAAGAATTTGAAAGCATCAATAGAAAACTAGCAGATCATATGGGAATTAAAGGCATGATAAATGAAATAAAAAATACACTGAAGGCATTTAACAGCAGGTTTGAAAAGGTAGAAGAAAGAATCAGTGAGCTTGAAGACATGGCCTCTGAAAGTGAACATACAAAAGAACAGATAAAGAAAAGAATGGAAAAAAAAATTTAACAGGATTTCAGGGAACTAAATGATGGCAAGAGATGTGCAAACACATGTCATGGGAATCCCAGAAGGAGAAGAGAAGGGAAAAGAGGCAGAAGGAATATCTGAAGAAATAATGGTAGAAAATTTCCTAACCCTATTGAAGGACATATATATTCATGTCCAAGAAGCACAATGTACTCCCATCCAAATAAATCTGAATAGACCTACTCTGAGACACATAAATCAGAATGTCAAATGCCAAAGACAAAGAGAGAATACTGAGAGCAGCAAGAGAAAAGTGATGCCCAATAAGAAGAGATATCCAATAAGATCAAGTTCTGATTTCTCATCAGAAACCATGGAGGCAAGAAGACAGTAGTATGATATATTTAAGATACTGCAAGAGAAAAACTGCCAGCCAAGAATCTTATATACAGCAAGATTGTTTTTAAAAAAATGAGGGTGAGGATGAAATAGTCACAGATAAACAGAAACTGAGAGAGTTTGTAACCAAGAGACTGGCTTTGCAAGAAATACTAAAGAGAGTGCTACAGCCTGAAAAGAAAAGACAGGAGAGAGAGGCTTGGAAGACAGTCTAGAAGTGAAGATTATATCACTAAAAGTAACTACAAGTGAAAAAAGAATGGTGAAAACAAAATATGACAGATAAAACCTAAAGGTCAAAATGGGTGAAATAAGAACTGCCTTTACAGTATTAACATTGAATATTAATGGATTAAATTCCCCAATAAAAAGACACAGTCTGGCAGAATGGGTAAGAAAGTACAAGCCATCTATATGCTGTCTACAAGAGATTCACCTTAGAAATAAGGATATCAAGAGACTGAAAGTGATGGGCTGGAAAAAGATATTTGATGCATACAGTAACCACAACAACAACAAAAACAGCTGGAGTAGCTATACTTATAGAATGGACTTTAAAAGGAAAATTGTTATTAGAGACAAGGAAGGACATTATATATTAATAAAAGGGGCAATTCACAAGGAGGAAATAATGATCATAAATGTAAATGCACATAGCCAGGATGCCCCAAATTATATGAGGCAAACACTGGCAAAACTGAAAGGAGAAATAGATATCTCTACAATAATAGTTGGAGACTTCAATACAACTCTCTCAGCATTGGACAGACATCTGGGCAGAGGATCAATAAAGAAGCAGAGAGCTTGAATAATATGATAAATGGACTAAACCTAATAGATATATGCAGAACATTACACCCCAAAAGAGCAGGATATGCATTCTTCTCAAGTGCTCATGGATCTTTCTCCAAGATAGACCATATGGTGGCTCACAAAGCAGAACTCAATAAATTAAACAAGATTGAAATTATACAACATGGGAAGCGGCTGTGGCTCAATCAGTAGGGCTCCCGTTTACCATATGGGAGGCCCCGGGTTCGGTTCCCGGGGCCTCCTGGTGAAGGCAAGCCCGCCCGCACGGCATGGTTAGCTGACCCAGCGAGCACAAGCAGCAAGGGGGGGATAAATGAATAAATAAATAAAATCTTTAAAAAAGTCATTCTTAAAAAAAAAAAAAAAAAGAAAAAAAGAAATTATACAACAAAGCACTTTCTCTGATCATAATGGAATAAAGTTGAAAATCAACAACAGGCAGACAAAGGGAAAATTCACAAAAAGGTGGAGACTAAACAATACACTCTTAAATAATCAGTGGGTTAAAGAAAAAATTGTGAGAGAAATCAATAAATATCTTGAGATGAATGAAAATGAGAAAACAACATATCAGAACCTATGGGATACAGTGAAGGCGGTGCTGAGAGGGAAATTTGTAGCCCTCAATGCTTACATTAAAAAAGAAGAGGGGAGTGGATGTAGTTCTGTGGTTGGGCACCTGCTTCCCAAGTATGAAGTCCTGGGTTCAATCCCCAGTACCTCCTAAAAAAATAAAAAAGAAGAAGAAAAAGAAAGAGCTAAACTTCAATGACCTACCTGCACAGCTAGAAAAACTAGGAAAATAATATCAAACTATTCCCAAAGCAAGCAGAAGGAAAGAAATAACAAATATCAGCCCAGAAATAAATGAAATTGAGAACAAAAAACAATAGAGAGAATTAGCAAAACCAAAAGTTTGTTCTTTGAGAAGATTAACAAAATCAACAAAGCCTTAGCTAGACTGACAATGAAAAAAAGGAAGAAGATGCAAATAAATAAAGTAAAAAATGAAAACAAATACATTACTACTGACCCCCACAGAAGTAAAAGAGATCATAAGAGGATACTATAAACAACTGTATGCCAACAAATTAGACAATGTAGATGAAATGGAAAAATTCCTAGGAAAGTACAAACAACCTATACTGGCCCCAGAAGAAATAGAAGACCCCAACAAACCAATCAGAAGTAAAGAGATTGAAACAGTCATCAAACAACTCCCCAAACTGAAAAGCCCAGGACTAGATGGTTTCTCTAGTGAGTTCTACCAATCATTCAAGAAGATTCAATACCAATTGTACTAAAACTCTCCCCAAAAAAGTGAACAAGAAGGAACACTACCAAAATCATTTTATGAAGCCAATATCACCTTAATGCCAAAGCCAGATAAAAATATTATAAAAAAAGGAAAGTATAGGCCCTATTCCCTACTGAATGCAGATGCAAAAATCCTCAACAAAATACTTGCTAATCAAAGCCAACAACATATTAAAAGAATTATTCATCATGATCAAGTGTGTTTTATACCAGACATGAAAGGGTGGTTCAACACAAGAAAATCAATCAGTGTAATACACCACATTAATAAATCAAAGAAGAAAAATCATATAATTTTTCATATCAATCCTATAGATTGATGCACAAATGGCATTGACAAAATACAGTATCTTTTCTTGATAAAAATAGGAATTGAAGGAAACTTTCTCAACATGATAAAGGCCATATATGAAAAACCCACAGCTAACATTATACTCAATGGTGAAAGACTGAAAGCTTTTCCATTGAGACTGGGAGCAAGAAACAGATGCCCACTGTTACCACTGTTGTTTAATATAGTGATAGTGATTCTAGCTAGAGTAAATCATGTAAGAAAAAGAAATAAAAGGCATCCAAATAGGAAAGGAAGAAGCAAAACTTGAGACTGTGTGCTGAGATCATTTTGGGCATATACCTGCCTGCCATTTCTTCCCCTGGCCTGCTCTGTTGGCCTTACTGCTTAGAAAGAAATCTCAAAGCTGAGATCATACTTTGCAGTTATCATCTATCATTGCCACGAATTTGTTTTCACAAAGGATATTCTAACACACACCAAAAAGAAGAAATGCAAGGTAGTCATTCATTTTAAATTTAGCTTTCTAAATATGTCATCATATATATTATCCTTATTTTCTGACTTTTGCTACTCATTAGTGAGAATGTCATGTTACATTTTTGCAGAGGTATTTGGGGAATTCCCTCAAGAGTGCAGCTGTAGGAGACTCAGGAAGGCAAGGCTGGGCAAGAGGTGAAATTGACCTACAATGCGGATACAACTGTGATAAGGAGCTCTGGACCTGGAATGACCCTTCATAGTTACACTAAATTGAGGCATGTGGCTGGACTTTTATATTCTGCCTCATCAACCATGGGCCACCTCCTAAAGGGCTATAGCCTTTATGAAGCTGTGGCTGAGGGCAATTTCAGTGAAGGGGCAACTGTGAACCATCAGAAACCAATATTTCCAGCACTGGGGGTATGGTGCTTCAAGACCTTTACCTCAGGAAAAAAAACAGGAATTTAATCCATTCCTATGGGTATGAACCCATTGTAAATAGGACCTTTTGATGAGGTTACCTCAGTTAAGGTATGGCCCAACTGAATCAGGATGGGTCTTAATCCTATTACTGGAGTCCTTTATAAGCAGAATGAAATTCAGACACAGAAAGCCATCATGGAAAGAAGCTGGAAGTCAATGGAATGGAGAATCCAGGAGAAGCCACCATGTACACTGTCTTGTGACAGAAAAGCCAAGAATCAAGGGTCACTGCCAGTCAATCCAGAATGCCACAGTCTTCTGGGAGAAAGTATTGTCTTGATGATGCCTTGATTTTGTATTTCTCCTAAACTTAAGACCATGAGCCAATAAATTCCTATTGTTTGAGCTAACCCATTGCATGGTATTTATTTTAGCAGCCAAGAAACCAAAACAAGAAACTAAAACTGATGAGATCCAGGCACAGAACCTTGGTATACAATAGAAGTTCCACATGACACAGGATCGGTCTGAGTGTTAACATTAGAGATTACTGACTGGGCAATTCTTCAATCCTCTCCTTTGTGAAGACTCAATAGATGCTGGCCAAGTCTCTCCACAAACCTACCAGCTTTCATTTATAAACTGTAGTCATTGACCACAAATTACTTGAGAAATCTGAGTCTGTCTGGAAAGTAGGGGAAAAAAACCTACATAAGTCTGGATAGCTAGCAAATCTTGAGACTTTAATGGAAATTAAAGGAATGCGATAATACCTTACTTCTTAATTTCCTTTACCCAAGGATTTTATGTACAAATAAATGTAATTCACCTTTGATATGCTATAAGGTCAGCCGTGACAACTGTCACTCATGGAGTAAGCACTCCAAGTTGCTGGCTGTTAGCCCTGTAAATCACAGAAGTAGGAAAACTGGCATCCAGCAGTGGTAGTATGTGTCAATGGGCACATCTTTCCTGCCTTGCATCCTTTGTGGTTGGTATAAATCAGTCTGTTGGCCTCTAGTGGTTAATACTGCTGTGGCTTTGTTCAATTCAACTCTAAACTCTAAAATGCTTAGTGGGATTGACAGACACATGCAAGATAGGAAAAAAGCACCTGTAAGACAAAAGTTCAATTTGGAAGGAAAATTTTAAGAAATTATATTTACATAATATATACATATGACTTTAATTGCTTGAAGTTTTTCTTAACAGGTTTTTCCTTAACTTTAGTGTTGTCTTTCAGAACCTATGATTACTTTAAGAAAGTATGCCCATTTTACTTTTATTTCTTTTTCTTTGGTTTTAAAAGTTAAAGTAAATTCAGTCCTTTTCTATATAAAGGAAAATTGATATATATAAGTTGATGCCATTATTTCTAAATTACTGCTTGCTATTGATCTAGCCATCTACATTTCTCTCTGAACCCATCCAGAGAGAAAGATCTTGAGTGATGTTCATCAACACTTAATGATGCATATTTCCATGTTGGAATTTAATGTGACTTTTTACATACCTCATTGTATTTTTCTATAATGCTTGCATTTTTTATAATAAACAAATGTCACATTTATGAAACAGTAAGATAAATGGATAACATTAAAACTTCAGAAAAAAGTAAAGTAAGAGGAATATGGAGCTCCTTCAAACTTTATTTCAATACAAGCAATTCATATCTGTATTCTCATTTATCACAAGAGAACAGAAGCAGTCCTGCCTTTGATTCAAGAGAATATCTGAAAATTGAAATTGTTGGAAGCATGGAACTATAACTTAGTGCTCTTTTTTCTTCCATTTCTTAATTTATAGTCTTAATTTCCTTAAAATAAGCCTCCTAGAGGGAATATAAAATATGGGTAGAAAAACAATGTAGTTCAAATGAGCCCTCTATTAGGGCCACACATGAAGCGACAGATGAAGGAACTAGGGCAAATGATGAGCAAATTTTCCTTTAATAGGATAAGGGATGTTTTCCTTCATGTTCCTTCCTTTGTTTTTTTTTTAATTCTGCTTTAGATTTAATTACAAAAGGGAAATACTTATTTTAGAAAATATGGAAAGTAGAGAAAGCATATTCAGGGAAAAATAAAGATCATTCAAAATTTCATCACCCAGATACAACCACATTAATATTTTAGTTTGCTTAATTCTAAGGTTTATGTTCCTAAGGATTTTGGCTGGCACTCTGGATCAAACTATAAATTTTTATATCACTTTATCCATATAACTTGACATATTTAAAAGTTTCTTATGGGAGACTTCTGGGAAGATGGCATCAGAGTAACTAGGCAGGGCTCAACTCTCTCATAAAAACAATGGAGGAAGGGCAAAAAGCTATCTGAGGGAGCTGCTTTGGGGATCTTCAGACTAGGAGATTGCTGCTCATTATCCAGGAGGATGAGGAATGGAGAGACAAAGAGGCCAAACAAAAAATGTGCAGGAGTTACTCACCCCTGTGGCTGGGAATGGCACATATACCTCACCTTCAAGGTGAATAACCTCAGTAAAAACTCTAGCTCACTTCAGCCACCTGAGTGGAGCAAGAAAGTCGTCCTCCCTGGGAGGAAGAGGGGTCTGGTGGAGGGCGCAGAGTGGTTTCTCTTCAGTGAGTTTGGCTAGCTGAGCCCCCTTTGAATCTCAAAAAGATACCAGCCAGCACTGAAGTGGCCCCAGGTAAAGGGGAGTGGGGATCTGATCAGGCAGGCTGTCACACACAACCACCCTGGGAGAGAGAGGAATTAGGTCAGTGAGGGGGTAGGCAGACAGGTGTATAACCAGCCTGGGAGAGAAGGAAGCCAGGAGATATAGCTGGCAAACTGTTAGAAGCTCAATTTACCTGAGGGAAAGGAGGATGGGGAGAGGCAGATAAGCTTTCAGAAGCCTACCTAACCTGTAGAATGGGTGTAGCTCAGTGGAGGAACAATAGCCTCACATATACTAGGTCCCTGTTCAATTCCTTGTACCTCCTAAGAGAAGGGATCCAGAGAGTGATCCAGTGGATTGTCAGGCATTCAGCCAGCACCTTGTGACAGAGAACATATAGACTAAGAAATTTTTGTTTTAGATTTTTTGATATGTCATTTTATATTTTATTATTTTTATTTTATTTTTATTCTTTAAAACTGAATACCTTATCTGTGGAGGGCAGGCTGCAGGGTGATTGATTGATAAGCACCGGCAGTCTGAGACAGTTCCTAGGAGCCTAAGAGGGAAGCCTGTTTTTCCTGGGTTGTTTTTTGCTTTTTGTTTTTTCTCTTTTTTGATTCCTTTTTTTCTTTTCCTTACTTTTTCTCCTTAGTTCCTTTATTTCTTTTCTTTCTTTCATTTTCTTTCTTATGCTGCTTTTATTTCATTCTACCTTCTCTTATTTGATATTCTTTTCTTCTTCTTCTTCTTCTCTTTTATCTTTCCATTCTTTTATTTTATTCCATTTTTTTTCTTATTTCATATTTTTATTCCATCTTTTTCATTCTTATTCCTTTATATTTTTATGATTTTTCACTTTTATTACTTATTTTTTTCCTGGCTTTTTTATGATTACTTTTCTACCTTTTTTTGCTATTATTTTTTTCTCTTCTTATCTCTTTCCTTTTCTATGATCTTTTTTTTTTTTCAATAGAATAAGGACAACTACAAAGATATAGAATACTTGGAACCAAGTGCCAAAGAGGAACCTTAACACAAAACAAAATAAAACCCTAGAATAGAAAGAAAAGCTAACCATCTGAATAAACCCATCAAGATAAACATATGCCTAGACACCAACCAAAAAATCACAAGCCTTACTAAAAAACAGGAAGAATGGCCCAGTCTAATGAACAATCTAAAAAGCAGGAGGAGAACAACTAATAAAGGATGTCCAAACAAATATCATGAATCAACTTAATGAAGTGAAGGAAGAGATAAGGGATATTAAGAAGACACTGGGGGAACATACTGAAGAAATCATTAATATATATAAAAAGATAATGATCTGATGGTGATGAATGGCACAATGCAAGAAATAAAAAATATGCTGGAAGCACATAAGAGCAGATTTGAACAAGCAGAGGAAAGAATTAGTGATGCTGAAGATAGTACATATGAAATTGGACAGATAGAACAGATAGATAAAAAGACAGAAAAAATTCAGCAGGGACTCAGGGAATTGAATGACAACACAAAATGCAAACATATGCATTATAAGCATCCTAGAGAATGGAGAAGAAAAGGGAAATGGGGCAGAAGGAGTGTTGGAGGAAATAATGGCTGAAAATTTCCCAAATCTTTTAAGGGACATGGATGTATATGTCCAGGAAGCATAGTGCACTCCAAACAGTATAAGGGCCTTCCCTGAGACATATACTTATCAAGTTGTCAAACACTTAGGACAAAGAGAGAATACTGAAAAGCAGCAAAAGGAAAGAGATCCCACATATAAGGGAAGCTTAATAAGATTAAACACCGATTTCTCATCTGAAACCATGGAGGCAAAAAGGCAGTGGTAATGACATAGATAAGGTGCTAAAAGAAAAAACCTGCTAGCCAAGAATTCTGTATGCAGCAAAGCTGGCATTCAAAAATGAGGGAGAGTTTAAAATATTCACAAATAAACAGAATTTAAGAGAGTTTGTCCACAAGAAACTTGCCCTTCATGAAATATTAAAGTAAGTTCTGCAGGTTGAAAGGAAAAAACAGGAGAGAGAGGTTTGGAGGAGAATGCAGAAAGGAAGATTATTACTAAGAATAACTAAAAAGATAAAAAGATAAATAAAAACAAAATATGACATATACAACCTAAAGAAAAAATGGCTAGTGTAAGTACTGACTTGACAGTAATAACGTTGACTGTTAATGGATTAAACTCTCCAATAAAAAGACACAGATTGGCAGAATGGATAAGGAAATATGATCCATTTATAGGCTGTCTACAAGAAACTCATCTCACACCCAGGGACGCAAGGAGGTTGCAAGTGAATGGTTGGAAAACGATTTTATTTGCAAACAATAACCAAAAAAGGGTGGAAATAGCTATACTAATATCAGACAAAATAGACTTTGAATGCAAAACTATTGTAAGAGACAAGGAAGGACACTATATATTAATAAAAGGGGTAATCTATCAAGAAGAAAGAACAATCAGAAACGTTTATGCACCTAACCAGGATGTCCCAAAATATATCAGGCAAACACTGGAAAAACTAAAGGGAGAAACAGGTGCCTCTGTAATCATACTGGGGAACTTTAATACACCATTATCATGATTAGACAGAACATCTCAACCGAGGGTCAATAAAGAAAAGACCTTGAATAATACATTACAGGATCTTGACCTAATAGACTTATACAGAACATTATACTCAAATACAACAGGATATACATTCTTCTCCAGTGCACATAGATCCTTCTCCAGGATAGACCACATGCTAGGTCACAGAACAACTCTCAACGAATTCAGAAAGATTAAAATTATACAAAGTAATTTCTCTGATCACAATGGAATGAAGCTGTAAATTACTAGGGGGGCAGAGAACCAGAATAGACACAAAGATATGGAAGCTAAACAACACACTGTTAGACTATCAATGGGTCAAGGAGCAAATTGCAAAAGAAATCAGAAACTACCTTGAAACAAATGAAAATGAGAACACAACATGTCAAAACCTATGGGATGCAGCAAAAGCAATGCTGGAGAGAAATTTATAGCCACAAATACCTATATTGAAAAAGAAGAATGAGCTAAAAACAAAGACCTAACTGCACACTGGAGGAACATATAAAAGGACAACAAACTAATCCCAAAGCAAGCAGAAAGAAGGAAATAAAGATTAGAGCAGAGCTAAATGAAATAGAAAATATAAAGAAAAACACTAGAAAATTTTAACAAAACCAAAAGCTGGTTCTTTGAGCTTAATAAAATTGACAAACCCTTAGCTAGACTAACAGAAAAAAAGAGAGAAGATGCAAATAAATAAAATTTTTAAATGAAGGAGGGGATATCACTCACAGAAATAAAAGAGTATCATAAGAGGATACTTTTAGAAATTATATGCTAACAAGATAGATAACTTAGATGAAATGGACAAATTTCTAGGAATACATAAGCAGCCTACATTCACAAAAGAAGAAACTAATGAACTCATCAGACCAATCAAAAGTAACAAGATTGAATCATTTATCAAAAACCTCTCAGCTAAGAAGATCCCAGGACAAGATGGCTTCATGGGTGAATTTTACCAATCATTCTGGAAAGAACTAACACTTATCCTGCTTAAATTCTTTCAACAAGTAGAAGTGAAGGGAACATTGCCTAACTAATTCTATGATGTCAACATCACCCTAATACCAAAGCCACAAAAAGATGCCACAAGAAAAGAAAACTACAGACCAATCTCTCTAATGAAACTGGATGCTAAAATACTCAACAAAACATCTGCTATTAATATTCAACAACACATCAAATGAATTATATGCCATGATCAAGTGGGTTCCATCCCTGGGATGCAAGAATGGTTCAACATAAGAAAATCAATCAATGTAATAAACCACATAAGCAGATCAAAAGAAAAAAATCACATGATCATCTCCATTGATGCAGGAAAAGCATTTGACAAAATACAGCATTCTTTCTTGATAAAAACACTTCAAAAGATAGGAATAGAAGTAAACTTCCTCAACACGATAAAGGGTATAGAGGAAAAATCCACAGCTAACATCATATTCAATGGTGAAATCCTAAAGGCTTTCCCAGTAAAATCCAGAACAAGACAAGGATGCCAACTGTCATAGCTCTTATTTAACATTATGTAAGAAGTACTTGGTCAAGCATTTAGGCAAGAAAAAAATATAAATGGCATCCAAATTGGAAAGGAAGAATTAAAAATTTCGCTATTTGCAGATAACACAATCCTATACATAGAAAGCCCTGAGAGATCTACAACAAAGCTTCTAGAGCTGATGAACAAGTTCAATAAAGTGGCAGGATATAAGATCTACACCCAAAAAATCAGTAGCACTTCTGTACACCAATAATGAGCAATCTGAGGAGGAAATCAAGAAAAAAATTCCATTTACAAAAGCAACTAAAAGAAACATATACCTAGGAATAAACAACTAAAGAGACAAAGGACTTGTACACAGAAAACTACACAACATTGTTAAAGGAAATCAAAGAAGACCTAAATAAATGGAAGAATATTCGATGTTCATAGATTGGAAGATTAAACATCATTAAGATGTCTGTCCTACCCAAATTTATTTACACATTTAATGCAATCCCAATACAAATTACAAGAGCATGTTTTACCAAATTGGAAAAGCTAATTATGAAATTTATTTGGAAGAGCAAGGGGCCCCAAATAAGAGGATATTGAAAAAGAAAAATGCAATTGGAAAAATCATGCTACCTGACTTCAAAGCATACTACAAATCTACAGTGGTCAAAATCCAATGGAAAGGGAAGGGAAGAATGGATGTAGCATGGGTCATTTTTAGGGCACTGGAATTGTTCTGGATGATTTTGCAATGACAGACAGAAGCCATTATGCATTTTGTTAGAACTTATATAAGTGTATGATAGAGAATGTGAACCATAATGTAAACCATTGATCATCTTTATTCATATTCAATATTTATTGAGCAACTGTAACAAACATACCATACTCATGTAAGATGTTATTTATAGGGGAAAATGTGAGAGGGGGAGGGGTGGGGTATATGGGGATCCCCTATATTTTCTCTGTGACTTTTCTATTACTTAAAGTGTCTTTGAAAATAAAGTGAAAAAAAAAAATAAGACACTGGGGGAACATACAGAAGAAATTCCCACTGTACCTAAAAAACAGACCTTATTGGAATAAAAGACACAATGCAAAAAAAATTTTTTAAATTTATGTATATATATTTTTGTTGTTTTTTTTAATTTTGTATTTTTTTTGTTATTTTTATTTGGGTTTGTTTTGAGGGAGGTTTTAGATTGCAGAAGAGGCACAACTGTGGCAGGAGAGGATCACTGGTGGGGGCTGTCAGTGGTGGGGCTGTGTGTGGGGAGGGTTGCACCTGGGACATGCCTTTATGGAATATGAATGTGTTCAAGTGGTCATGGGGTGTTGTCTCAGAGGATGGAGACCCACACAATAACCAACAGAATATTGAATTTCCATCCTGGGGAGTCCTGCTACATTCTCTAATAGAGTAGCAATAATCCCTAGAGTACATGGGTAGTGCTCAGTGAAAGGGGACAGACCAAACACCAGACCCTTGATATTGATGCTTATACTTATGAACCTTGTTCTTGTGAAATTGAAACTTAGCCTAGTATTATATATTGCCTAAGAGTTACCTCCTGAAAGCCTCCTTGTTGCTCAAATGTGGCTTCTCTCTAAGTCAAACTCACCATATAAACTCACTACCTTCCCTCCACCATGAGACATGACTCCCAGGGATGAGCCTCCCTGGCACCAAGGGATTATTACCAAGTGTCAACTAGCAATGCATTTGGAAAGACCTTAACCAAAAGGGGAAATATTGAATACTAATGAGTTTTTATGGCTAAGAGATTTCAAAGTGTGTCAGGAGGTCATTCCACAGATTATGCTTATGCACATTTTAGGAGTATCTCACTGACTGCTGCAGTAAACAGTGCCTCAAGCAGTGGCGCTCCTGAGGGCAGACAACCCCAAGAATTCAGCACACTGTCAGTGGGCCTTACCTTGGAATATATGATAAACTATCACTATCCTCCCATTGTATCAGAGTTGGGCTCATTTATAATTTTCTTATATATGGTTCTTATGCCTCTTTTATTTGAACCTATAATTAGCACTATATGTATTAAATATGTGTCCCAGAGACTTAAATCATCTGGCTGTTCATATGCCAGTTAAGCCCTGAATCTCAGCAAAGTTGCAGCCAACACCTACTCTCCAATTCATTGGATTCACCCAGGACAGCTAACAAAAGGATGATGATGGACAACACCCATCCAAAAAAACAGTATCTACTACTGCAAGCAAGACAGTTTCACCCATCTGCTCCATGGGATCTAAGCTCCCTCTCAACTGGAAGCAGAGTAGGCATCACCATCCCCAAATTCTCAAGATTGAGGAATGAACAAACATAAGGGGGGAATGCAACTATGGACTCAAGTAGACATTATTATTCTAGCGTTGGAAGATTTTAACACTGATATAACTGCAGTAGTCACCAAAGGTTCTGAGGGGAAGGAGAGGGAAGAATAAGTGTAATATGGGGCATTTTTGAGACACTGGAATTGTTCTGCATGACATCACAATGATGGATACAGGCCATTATACATTTTGTCAAAACCTATAAAATTGTGAGGTGCAAAGTGTAAACCATTATGGAAACTATAGATCACAGTTAGTAGCAATACTTCAATATGTGTTCATCAATTGTAATAAATGTACCACACTAATGAAAGATGTTGTTAATGGGGAAAAGTGTGGGAGGGAGGGGGTGAGGTATATGGGAATCCTCTATATATTTTGTGTAACATTTATTTAATCTAAAGCTTCTTTAAAAATAATAATAATATATATGTTTCTTATGAATATAATTCTTATCTTATTTTACAAATAACTAGATCATTGTAGAAAAAAAATTAAAATACAAATAAAATGAAAATAAAATCAGTCATCCTGTCACCTATTCATAAATATCCTCAATGTACACACTTCCAAACTTTTAAAAAGTATATATTATACAAAGTCTTCTGAATAGTTTTTTTCTTATTTAACAACAGATCACAAATATCCTAGATGCCTCTAATTTGCTATTAAAAAACTGAAACAAAAATGTGTTTCATTTGCTTATAATGAACACTTGTTATCCAATTATTTCCTTAGGAGAAATTCATAGAAATAAAACTCCTCAGTAAAATCATAATATTTTTAAGATGATTAATCTATTTCCAAGACTTTTGGAAGGTTGCACAAATGTGTAGCTTTATGAAAAGTACCTAAGAACATCCATTAACCAAACCCTTACCAATTCTAGATATCGTTATTGTGACAATTTGAATTTGGTGAATCAAAAGAAAAAGATTATGTTTTCAAACTAATCCACTCCCATGTATATGAGACCTTTTGATTGCATTAGTCTCAGTTAAGGGACCTTGATTAGATCGATTTTGATTGGACTATGTCAGTGAGGAGTGACTCAGGTTGGGTCTCCTCCCTCTGACTGGAACCTTATATAAATGGAGATACAGAAAAGACACACAGAAAAGGGAGCTTTGTCATTTTGACCTGGCCATATGAGAGATGACTTAAGGATCTCTAGCAGCCAAAGCTGAGGCACATTAGCATGCAAATCAGCTCAAGTCTCAAGAGACAAGCCATATGCCTGATTGCCCACAGCTGGGCTCAGGGAGAAAACAGAACAGCCAAGACTAAGAAAGGAGGCCTGGAAAGAGACAAGTCATATGCCTGATGGCCCACAGCTGAGGTCCTGGAGATGGAGAGCCTTGAAGGGAATACAGGGACCTCCACAAAGATCAGCTGCCATTTTGTCTCACTACATGATTACCATGTGATAACCACATGACTTTGGTGAGAAAGTGTCTCTGCTGATGCCTTGATTTGGACATTTCACAACCTTGGACCTGTAAGCTTTCCCCCAAATAAAATTCCCATTATAAAAGTCAACTCATTTCTGTCACTTTACATCAGCAGCCCTGTGGCAAACAAGACAATTACCAATTCTAATTTGCTACTCCAATAGGAAAAACAAATAATTTCTCATTGTTTAAATTTGTTTGTCTTTGATTACTATCAAGGCTAAAGAATTTCTCATAAAATTACCAACCATATTTTTCTTCTATTTCTTATCTTTCTACTTACATGATCATCCTTTTCTTATAAATTTATAATATTTTAAGTACTTACAGTATTGTCCCTTTATCTATATATTTTTCATAAAGTCCATTTTATTTTTTACTTTAAAATTTTAAAAGTTTTTGTTTTTTTCTATGAGAAGCTATCTTAAAATGCAGGTTTGATACTTAACCATATATTTTCCTTCATGCTACATACATATTTGCATATAATGTACAGATTACATAAATCTATAGTTCTTAATGACAGTTTTAAGTTTATGTAACATTATCCAAATTTTTTAACCTCATTATTCAATGGAAACAAATTTTCCTGAAACTCTTGTTAGTTTTATTAGGTGCTAATGAAAGGAATGTATTTTTTATTTATAACACTAATGGAGTAATATAAAACTAATATGGATTATTGGTTTGTTTCTCCAAATGCATGCCAAGATTTTTAGAATCATAAAATTATTGAGGGCTGAAGGAGAATTTAAAGATCATTCAGCTTAACCCATTGATTTTACAGATAAAGATATTGAGGTTCAAATATGTTAGAGGTACCTCCTTACAAGGTTTTCAAGGATTAACAGGTTATAAGACCATGACTCAACTCCTCCATGACATAAATCGAAGAAAGACAGCCTCCAGCCATAACTGATTCAGTAAGCCATAGCCTACGGGCAGCTCATCCCCTCCCAAGAATAAACAAAATGAAGCAGATAAGGACCATAATCCCCTCTGGGCCCAATCACCACCAACCCCTCCCATATTCCAAGACCTCCTAGCCCACTTCCCCCTGGCAATTTGGTCCCAGGCTGTACTAGGTTTCACCACCCATTGATGTACAGTATAAAGCCATATCCACCACCCTCTAGGTGTGGGCTGAAGTCTCTCATCAAACCCCCACCATGCCGGCAGGGGGACTGAAGTCTATTCTTCAGACCCTCTCCATTGGGAGAGCTTCCCAATAAACTTTCTGCCTGCCATCATCAGTCTCCGTGTCCAGTGAGTATTGTTTTTCTCTAACATTTGGTGCCAAAAAACCTGGGTCTGGGGTCATGTTGAGACTGATCGATTGGTGAGAAATCTCCACCCTACCACTGCCAAGAGAATCCTTCCAACACTGGACACCGAATCATAGCTGGGTGAGTCAAGGATTTCTCTGCTGGAGGATCCTGCTCTCTCTCTCTTTCCATTGTTCAGGACAACCTGCCAAAAAATCCTAATGCTAGGTCAGTGATCATCACTGTCCCTGGGGGCCACAGCAGGCGGGAGGCCTGAGTCCTCGTGGAAGGAGACCCCTTGGCTCTGGAGATGTCCAGCTCCAAGTGCAGTCTCCTGTTTCCTTGGGTGATTTTCAACTGATTCGGGGACACCTGTCTAACTTAGAATCTCCCCTGTTCTTTCCTTTCTAGAGATACTTAGTCTCACCCACACCACCTAAAATGGGGAATTCAATTTTGGCCCCCACAAAAAAACCACACCTCTGGGTTGTTTTCTTCATAATCTTAAAACTCTGAACTCAGAAGGAGACATCAAACCAAAAAAGCTCATTTTCTATTCAACTTCTGTGTGCCTGCAATACGAATTGGACAATGAAAGTCAACGGCCAGAAAATGGCACTTTCAATTTCCAAATTCTTTGAGACTTAGAGAATTTCATCCAGTGCATGGGCAAGTGGTCAGAAATTCCTTACGTTGAGGCATTTTATTTTCCTTTGTAATCGTCCCTCCCTTTGCCAATCCTGTTCCTCTTATCAGATCCTTCTTTTACACCAAAAACCCTCTCAGAAACTTCCTTCTCCTCCTCTCTCATACCCCCTACAACCTCTGAAAATCTCAACTTCAGACCAGGCTTCTTGAACTTCCTCTTACAGGCCCCAGGGCCGGTGCTCACCTCCCCTCCCCACCCTTCCCTGCCTTCCACACACAAAAACCCTTTCTTCTGACTCCGATTCCTCTGATCACACCCCTCCTCCACCTCCGTATGCCTCATCAGCGCTGCCCTGAACTTATGTCCTCCTCCCATTCCCCCACACCTCCCCTTGAACCCATCTCCCTTCTCCCCATCCACCACCCACTCTCCAGCCCAACTCCCTGCTCTCCAGCCTCCTTCCCCAGCTCCTCTCCTCCCGCTCCAGAAAGTGGCCCAGGCAGAAAGCATTGTACGTGTTCATGTCCCCTTCTCCCTCTCTGATCTCTCCCAAATCTAACATCGTCTCAGATCCTATTCCTCTGATCCTTCTCATCTTAGCAAAAATTTCAACACCCAGCTGTCCCTAATAATCTTACTTAACAAACCTACAATTGCTCACCTCTTACAAGTAAGCTTTTAGCTAACCCTAAGTCTAAGTGTACTCCTAAAAAGCAATGATCCAAAATATATGTGTTAAATACCTTTCTATCTAAACTGTTAAATTAAAGCTTAACTGCATTTATAATGCTCAAATATCCCTAACCATTGCTGATTACTAGTAAAATGTTTAAATCTTAAAAACAGTAAAATCAAAGATATAAAATAATGAAATATTTTATAGCCATACCAAAGGAGTAAGAATTATGAGTCAAGTTAATGAGCTTTATGTTTCTGTCTGTGTGTCTTAACTCTTTTTATGTTTGTCTGTTTATTCAGTGTACATCTTAATACCTCCAGATGGTAATATTAAATTGATAAATGGAAATTCTTAAAAGAGTTCTATTCAAATGGCCAAAAATTAAATGAGTGCTTATATTAATAAGTATGAATGCTAGTAAGATAAATTTGCATTAAGTATATTAAATCTTTAAAGTGATAAAAATTGTAAGTCTTGACTAATGAAATTACTACAAATCTCTTCATAAAAAATAGTTCTTGTTATCTTGAAATGAAGTAAGTATACTTTTTATTACTAAAGAAAAAAATAGTAATTTTGTCCTAAAATAAAATGACTGGATATAAAGAATCTATAAAGTTTTAAAAGCTGTAATATCAAATAGTATACTGATGCAAAGTTAAAATTTTGTTCTTTCTCTATTAAAATAACAAAATTCCCCAAATCAATGGTCTGTTTCAACAAAAGTTTGCAAAAAGTTTTTCTCCTGACTAAGCAATATACAAATTTTTTAAAAATCTCTTTTATCAAAATAGCTTCTTATACTTTAACCATATCATTTCCTTGGCTGTTTAAGAAAACTAAATCTTATCACTTTTAAGAGAACATAATGTTCAAACCTGTCTTCTCAGAGTCAAATACTGAAAAATATCTTTCACCTTGGGAAAAAGTGTGAGTTCATTTGATATATTATAAGTTGAATGGAAAGTGTTTAAAAGTGTTAAGAAATTAAAAGAGTTTCTTTAACCCTCTGTTAATCAAAGTTGTATCAGTAAAATGTTCATATGAATACTTAAACATTGCATAAAATTCCTGAAAATCTAAAAATGTTTTGGCACAATATTAGATAAAGTATAGTGTTGTTAATCATGGTTTCAATTATTTTTAAAAAATGATACGTGTCAAAGAAACAACCTCTCTGCCTAGAAATCAAGGGGCAGATGCCTTAGCTCGTGTTCATCTGATCTGCCCCAACTCCGCTAAAAAAAGAAGCTTTATGGCTGCAGAAAAAGAGTGGCCATTGAGGGCTGCCAGAGGTGGTACATAACAATAAATTATCATGAATTAAAGTAACACCACTGCTGTCTGCAGCAGTCTCAAATATGGCAAGTTTGTTGCAAGAAATTAATATCCAGTTATGTCATTATCACTGTGCTTTAAAACTTGCTAAGGCTTTCTTTAGTATCTCCTTAGGCAAATCAAGCCAGCCTGCATTCACCTTCATGTGAGAAAGCCAATGGTGGATTTTGCAGTGCTTCCCCAAGGCTGTGTGCATAGCCCAGCCATCTGTCCTGGCCTGGTGGCAAAGACTCTGGCTGCGTGGAAAAACCCGTGGCTCTAACTCTATTCATGGTATTGTGTTAACCATAACCTTTTTTTTTTTTTTTTTTTTTTTTTTTTTCAGAATTAAAAGACACATCAGAGACAATGATATCTTAACAGCCTGAGATGGGTAAACAATTGGGACAAGCTACAAATTCCTGGCTGTCTATCAAATACTTAAATGTTGTTTAGTTGAGTAAAACAAACTGTACCCTCTGCTTTAATTGATAAAGTACAATGTTTTCTCATATTAATAGAGTTCATATTGTTGGGGTACTGAAAACCCTTCATCCCTCATTTAGCTCAGATATTAAAACCATTATATGTATTAATTATAAAAAGTTGTGCATGGAAATGAGACAACCCCCCAGCAGGCTGCTTTTTAGAAAAAAGAGTAAAAAGGGCAATAACACAAGTTTAAGCAGTAAGGGGGTTGATGAACCTTAACTTACCCTGTAAATTGGATGTAGCCAGTACCAATATTGGCTTTCGGTGGGGTTTGTGGCAGAGGCAACACTCTAAACAAGTACCCCTTGGGTTTTAGTCACAATTGCGAGAAAAAGTCAAAGTACAAGACAGGAACAATAAACTGTTGTGGGCTGCCCTCTGTGGGGAAGAGAGATTTGTGGAAGAACATCTGGGACGCCTGCCAGCAGAGACAAGTAACTGTCTATCATGTCCCTGCCCCCTCCTCTAACATCTCTCTTGGGACTGTTGAGGCAGATGCCTTCACGAAGATCCAGAGCCACACCACTGAGACCCAAAAGCAGCAGACTGGCTCCACCGAAAAAGCAAACATTGTGGATACCAGACCTTGTGGTGTCCAGCCCAGCAGTTCCAACTGCCTGTCACTCGCCAGCAGCTCATGAACATCACCCATGAGTGTCCTTCGTGCTCACTCCAATGACTGTGACATCGGTCCCCTCCTGTCCTCAGAAGGGGCAAGGAATGCTTTCAGTGCTGCAGACACTGCAAGGGAACTCCTGTAATTCAGCACTTGGGCTGTAGCCATAGCTCCAGTTAAGATGCTAACAGCAAGACCAAGACAGGCACTGAAGTTACAAGTTAAAGTGCCAGCGCCCCACAGCCCAGAAAGGGGAAGAAATAATAATTTGTTGTTGCCTATGCCTCAAACTGGGAGAAAATAAAATCATTTTAACCATAAGCCTATGCAGCCCTCTGGTTGGGGATCTTAAATCCATGAAAAATAAGAAATCACTCAAAAACACTGTTATCAAACCACAGTTAATAATCTAAAGTCTCCTATGTGTGTAAAACTCTATGTGTGTAAGCCCACCAAATTATGTAATTTCACTGTCAAACATTAACGTTCAGTGTTGAGTATATAATCTTATTATTCCTTCTCCTCAGACTCCTGGAGGCAATAACCTCACAGCCCACCCTAAATTTCATGGTTAATTCCTATCTTTGCCACAATTATAACTCTCATTCTCTTCATATCAGCAGGTCCATACATCTTCCGTGAAATAACTCAGTTTATCCAAACAGCCGTCCAAAATGTCACCCATGATCATGTACATGATCTTCTCCTGCTGCAAAAATACAGTGCCAGTCGCCAAGCCAGGAGCCACAATATCTCAACACTGTAAAGGGAACAGTAGCTGAATCCCATAATGCCCCGTAACAGCAGAAAGCAGCCAGGTGATCGACACCCACCTTCCCGCTCTCCCTCTCCACCCAACCATATCAAAAAGAGTTGGGAATGTTAGCCCCATTTAGCAAAACAATCCCTGTGACCCCGTTTGCAGGTCTCCCCTGCCCCAATAACCGATGACCCCAAATCCCCACCCCTGTCACTAATCCAACAGGATGTACTAATCTCAAAACCAACCATGAGAAGATCACAAGATCATGGGAGGCACCTGTGTGATAATAAATGAAACTTGTTGTTTTTATATTAACAAAACTGGACAGGTAGAAGAAAATCTTAAAATTTCAAAAGAAAACAAATTATTCAGAGAGCCCAAGACAACAGCTATGGAAATCAGTCCTGGTTATCCTCATTTCTCTCTTACTTCTCATCACCCCTAAAATCAGTCCTTTTACCCATTATAACACCACACTGTTATTACTGCTGCTGCTCCTTTTGGGTCCTCGTCTTCTTACAGCTTCTCGTCTGATTCACACGCCGAATCGTATAGTCAACAACTCAGGAATATGTGGACGGCATCTTCTTGCTACACGAATGCCAATAGCAACCTCTTCGGGACCAGAAATCAGAACCCACTGAACAGAACGGAAGGGAACCCTTAGCCACCCCATAACAGCAGGAAGTAGCCGGACTGAGTCTACTTCCCGAATCCCCTCACCCTCCTGCTCTGCCCAGTATTCCCATTACTTAGGTCCTTCATCATAGATATATAATCAGAGTTAGGAATGTTAGAGGTTCCCCCTTACAAGGTTTACAATGATTAACAGGTCATAAGACCTGTCTCAACTTCCCCATGACATAAATCGAAGAAAGGCAGCCTCCAGCCATAACCAATTCAGCAAGCCATAGCCTAGGGGCAGCTCATCCCCTCCCAAGAATAAACAAAATGGAGCAGATAAGGGCCATAATCCCCTCTGGGCCCAATCACCACCAACCCCTCCCATATCCAAGACCTCTTAGCCCACTCCCCCCTTGGCCATTTGGCCCCAGGCTGTGCTCGATTTCCCCACCTATTGATGTACTGTATAAAGCCATATCCAAGACCCTCTGGGGGTCTCTCTTCAGACCCCCTCCGTTGGGAGAGCTTCCCAAAAAACTTTCTGCCTGCAATTGTCAATCTCTGTGTCCCAGTGAGCGCCCTTTTTCTCTAACAAAACAGATTAAGTAGTTTACTCTAGGTCACTTATTTAGTTCATTGCAGTTAGTATTGTAACTGAGTTTTCTGCTGTTGAGTGCATTTAAGGTCATATTGAATACAAAAGCATCAAATATAATTATTTCTTTCCTCTGAAATTTTCTGCTTACCTCTGAAATTATGAAGTTGTCTATCACATTTTAAAGTACTTAGTTTATCCTTTTAAAGTTTTTTATTTTAGTAAATGTGCTTTCTTTTAAGGCACTCTGGTTGTAAACTTTATATTTTTAATGAGTTTATGAGTATTTCATTTTCTTGAATAATTGAATTGACTAACATTTCAGAGTTGAAAGTTAAATAATAGTGATATCAGTACCTTTGTCCTTATCCTGGTTTTAATAAGAATAAATCTAGTTTTCAACCATTAAGCATATCTATTAAATTTGAGGTTATTTTTCTTTTCAGTTAATTAATCTTCTAATCCTATTTTACTAAACTTTTTTTAAAAATCAGGATGTGTTTCACATATTATCAAATGCTTTTTTAGCATCTCTTAAGATAGATTTTTTTCTCCTGATTTATTGATAACATAAATTACATTTAATTCTTTTTCTAATACTGAGCCTCTTAATTTTTAAAATATACCCTGCTTGGCATTAAATGTTTGAATCTGTTCCAATATTTTGTTCTAATTTTCAAAAATACCAATTATGCTATATATTGGGCCTCCTTTATTTACCTCTTGTATTTATTATTATTTATGTTTTCACATATTTATTCCACTCTAGTTTGTCTAGTTTTATATGATTTTCCTAAGCCATCCATCCCGCCTATGCAAGAGTTTTCATCACTTTTTCCTCAACTTTTTGTTGCTTTCATTCTGTAATACTTGAAATTTCACTTCCATTTCCTTTCCTAATTTTCCCAACTTGTTTTGAGATTCCTCTGTCATATTTTTTTCCCGGAGCTCTTATTTTTACAAATATCATATTGTAATTTTTGTGAAAATATGGAGAACTATTGAACTGAGTATTATATTTCTTTGGCTAATTCATTTTACAACATATACTGTTCACTGCCTTTGTTTATGATTTTTACTCATCTTTGAAAGATATATCTGCCAGATTCTGGATGAAGAATATCCTGTGAAGGAAGTAGAGAGAGAGGTGTGAGCTGGCAATCTGAAGTGCCCCTTTTAATTTTTTGTCTCCTTTACCCTCTTTCTAAATATTTTAACATGCTATGGAAAAACTGTAGAGTTGGGTGGGATAAGAGAGGGTGCACAGAAGATAATAGTTAAAAGCTTGGGCTTGGCAGTTACCCAAGGAATTCAAATCTTAATGTGGCCCCTAGTATTTTTAATTCTCTGTGTCTCTGTTTCTTCATTTGTAAAATGTGGATAGTAATATTAACTTCTTCATAGGTTGTTATGAAAATTAAATGAGTTCATATTTAACCTAGAACAGTTCCTGTAATATAATAATTGTTCGATAAAGATTGACACTACTGTTAGCTGTCATTGCCCTGTGAGCTTTCTGTTGCAAGCTGCAACTCCTACCTTAGGTCACTTTCCTTTCTCTAGGCACCCACCTGAATTAGGAGGGTAGGTTATTATGGCAGTTTGAGATTATTTTATGAATCCAAAAAAGAGAAAATTTATATTTGTAAACTGATCTATTACTCTATTAAATTCAACTGAGGTTTCTTTGATTGGATTACCTTTTAAGATTGAGTTAGGGCTTTTTGTATTTGACTATATCAGAGGGCATGACTCAGGTTGAGTCTCCACCCCCTTTCTGGGTCTGATATAAACAGACACTCACTCAAGAAGACACAGAGGAGAGAGCTCTGTCATTTTTGATTCTGCCACAGGGAGAGATGGACCATTTGCCTGATAGCTTACAGCTGACCTTGGTAAGAGGGCCAAGACCGATATAAGAAGCCCTGAGAGACAAGCCCTATGCCAGCCTACAGCTAAGATGGGGAAGAAACTGGGTTCACAGAACCTCAAGAGGAAGAGGAAGCCCAGAGGAGGAGGCTGAAACCTGTCAGAGATTGCCAGCCATCTTACTTCAACACATGGCAGCTTATTTTGGTGAGAAAGTACTTCTTATGGTACCTTGAGTTAGACTTTCCACGGCCTTGGGACTGTAAGCTTTTACCCCAAATAAAAGCCAACAGATTTCTGGTACTTAACATTGGCAGCACTTTGGCAGACTGATACAGTTATAGGCAACAGAAATGGCATTACAAGGTGCCTTCCCTTTAGTTGCAATTCCTTGACTTTCTGTGTTTTTGTCCATGAGGACATCCCCACATATCCCATGACTGACCCATTCCTCTAGCTGCAGTCAGTGGCTTGGTGGCTTTCCATTTAAGGACTACAACCCTTATTATAGGAGAAATCTATGTCCTGCAGAAGGTCAAGAACACTAGCTCTCAGCAAGCTCTCTTTTCTCAGTAGAGATATCACATATTTGGCCTTGGCCATAGAGCTTCACACTTCAAGGCAGTAGTAGACCTCATTTCTTTGTCTCATAGATAGTGAGTTCCCCCACCCCTTTTTTTTCTTGCTGTTTCTGGTATGTATCAAGATAAAGAAGGGAATACATATGCCTTATCTTTAAGATTCCTTACCAGAAAACTGGAATACTTTCAACAACTTAAGAATTCTCTCTCCTTTGAAGGCCTGAAAGAACCTAAAAAGTGCTCCGGGCTAAAGCCTGGTAAGTGGTAAATTCTTGATAAATTATAAACTACAGCATGATCATTAAATAACTTAGGTTTCCTACTTCTTGTGATTTTTTTATTAATTTATATTTTCAAAATAATCGATTTCACTGAGATTTTCCATTTTATTAGTATTCTGACTTTTTATTGCTTTATTATTTCTGGTTATATCCTCTTTCTTATTTCAAATACTGTATATTTGTGTTCTCTCTCCATCATTAGCACTGCCAAATTTTTGACTATTTAATGATCTTTTAAAAAACTCCACTCATGATATTTATTTTTCTGCTTTCATCTTTACTGATTCCACCTCCTGTTTTCTTTACCTTAATTTAGTATTGTTTTCTAGATTCTTAAATAGAATACTTGATTATTTTTATTCTTTCATGTTAATAAAAGCTTTCATAGCTAAACATTTTGTTCTGAATATAGCCTGGTGATATGTTGTCACTGTTTTCATAAACATTTATGACAAAGAAACATTCTATGGATTAAAAACTTTAAAATACTTAACTTTGTCTCATTTTTTGCTTGGAGGTTAGTTCTCTTTTTTGTAATTATAAATAACTGTATTTTATTTAAAACACTATTTTTCTTATTATAATATATTCATTATAAACTTTTGAAAAAATCATAAAAGCTTAAGATACACTTTTCACTAAAGAATCTAGAATATATCTCTTAATTGGTATTCCTAAGTCTTTGAGTTGTTACACCATTATTGTTTCTATTCATAACACTGAAATATATTTTTATCAATTGCCAAAGGAAAACATCACCATCTGCTTAGAGTCAATGACCTGCAAAACTAACCATAGTATATAACAGAGTTAAACAGGGGCTAATACTAATGCTTTTGTGTGTTCACTGCTGTGAGATGTCCTTAGGCTTTCATTTTATTGGAGAAGTTCTCTTCTGTAGCCTTTGAAAATTATAGATTAATGAAAGTTATATTTGACACCATGTATCACTATGTAGGCAAAGAATTTAACCATGTACTTCATATAATTCTTGTGGAAAAGATGGTGAAATGATGTGTAGGCTTTGACAAAGACAAGGAACCAGTTATAACATCCAATGACAATTCCAGGGTATAGTGAGGAAATTAAGATCTTGCAGGAACAAGTGCTAGGAGCCTCACATATGTTTATCAGTACCCAAGCCTGTAACTTATCAAAGAAGTTTGTGTGGAAATAACCAAGAATATATATGCTCATGCCACCTCTTCTTCTTTGCAGCAGCCTGAGGTTCACTGTAACCCTAAGCAGATTGCCCTGTAATAATGGTTAATACTGAAAATGTTATCAACCTTAGTAAGTGTCAGGAACTGTGCTAAACTTCATACATGCAAATCTCATTTAATCTTCAAGATAACACTAAATTATGGTTCCATTAATATGATGAACAGCATTAATTAATATCACCTCCCACTGCAAGTATTTAGAAGATCTAGATAAAATAAAAATGAAAATGTTTCAAAAGAAATCATTAAGCTAACAAGAAAAAAGTGAAAACTCTGGGTGGCAGGAAGTAAAAGAATGATAAATGCACAAGCAGAAACTGCAGTGGCCAGGGGTAGGGGTGAAAAGCAAATGGTACAGAAACCAGAAGGTATCTAATTGCTAGGGTCTTGGGATTTAATGCCCATGCAGAGAGGTCAGGAATTAAAATGGAAATCTAAGTATACTCAGAACTCTCTTG
This sequence comes from Tolypeutes matacus, assembly GCA_026826555.1. Lineage (NCBI taxonomy): Eukaryota > Metazoa > Chordata > Mammalia > Cingulata > Chlamyphoridae > Tolypeutes > Tolypeutes matacus. The sequence continues at coordinate 17,235 of JAKSZT010000820.1, read as the reverse complement.
CTATATCCTCAGAGAAATGGGGAGCTAGAAAAAGCCTGCCTACTTGCTCAGAGAAATAACTGTAATCTTTTCTCTAACCTGCTTCCTAGATGAGCAAAAGATTTCCCATGAGGAAGGGGTTCACCTGGGGCATGCCTCTAAGACATGAATATGTTAAAGTGTTCATAGGACATTATCTAGATGGGTAGAGATCCACACAATAACTGAAAGAATATTGAATTCCCATTCCTGGGGAGTTCTGCTCCATTCTTTAATAGCACATCAAGAATCCCCCGGAGTACAAGGGCAACGTCTAGTGAAGGAAGACAGACAGACCATTATGCCAGGCCTTTGCATTGATGATTGTACTTATAAACCTTTTCTTGTGAAATTGAAACTTAGCCTAGTATTATATACTGCCTAAGAGTTACCTCCTGAAAGCCTCCTTGTTGATCAAATGTGGCCTCTCTCTAAGCCAAGCTCAGGATATAAATGCACTAACTTCCACCCAGCATGGGGCATGACTCCTGGGGATGAGCCTCCCTGGCAATGAGAGATTATTACCAAGCACCAACTAACAATGCATTTGGAAAAAGACTTTGACCAAAAGGGGGAAATGGTAAATACAAATGAATTTTTATGGCTAAGAGATTTCAAAAAGTCAGGAGGTCATTTCAGAGGTTACACTTATGCAAATCTCAGCAGGATCTCTTTGACTGCCACAGTAAACAGTGCCTCAAATAGCTGAGCTCCTGAGACCTCTAGAGATATCCAGAAACTATAAGCAGCACAGACAGCTCAGGAATTCAGCACCCTGTCAGTGGGCCTTACTTTGGAATTTATGCTCCCCAGTGTGACAGACTCCTTCATAGGTTCTCTACAAATGGCTCTTCTGCCTCTTATATTTGAACCCATAATTAGCACTATACTTGATAAATATATGTCCTAGAGACTTAAATCTTTGATCCATCCATGTGCCAGTTGAGCCCTGAATTTCAGCAGAGTTGCAACACCTACTCTCCAGTTCATTGGACTCACCCAGGACAACTAACAAGGAGATGATGATAGACAACGCCCATCCCAAGGAGCAGAGAATGTCTGCAACTGCAAGATAGATAGCTCCATCCAACTGCCCCTTGGGATCTAAGGTCCCTCTCAGTTAGAAGCAGAATGGGCATCACCATCTCCAAATCCTCAAGATTGGGGAATGAACAATGGACTAAGGTAGACTTATTATTATTCTACTATAGACTTATTATTATTCTAGAAATGGGAGAACTCCTTGATGTAAAGGCTGTGGCCACCAGAGGTTCTGAGGGATGGGAGGTGGTAGAATAGATGTAATATGGGGGCATTTTGGGGACATTGGATTTGTTCTGCATGACATTGATACAGGCCATTGTATATTTTGTCATAACTCACAGAATTGTGCAAGACAAAGTATAAAATATATGTAAACTGTAGTCCATGGTTAGTAGCAATGCTTCAATATGGGTTCATCATTTGTAACAAATATACCACACTCATGAAGGATCTGTTAATGTGGGAAAGTGTGGGAGGGGGAGGGAGGGGGATATATGGGAATCCCTTATAATTTTTATGTAACTGTTATGTAATCTAAAGCTTCTTTAAAAATAAAAATAATTATATATTTTTTTAAAAGAGGGCAGCTACCCTACTTCTACATGAGTTAAGCCTGAGATTTCACTAGACCAAAAATCTAACATTTATTTATTCCTTGGCATATAACACATATGTAACTCTGTTTTTTATTTCTCTTTTAGGTGAATTCTATACTTTCGTAATAGTTAATGGAGTGATATAATCTTTTTGTACCTGTGGAGGTTGACATCAGGTTTGATGCATTTTTTTTTTTAAATATATTTTTTATTTTGTTTTTTAAAGATACTTAGATTACACAAATGTTATATAAAAATAAGTTATGGTAAGACAAATAATGGCCTTTATTCAGTCATTGCAATGTCATTCAGGATAATGCCCAAGTCCTGAAAATGCCCCCATATTACACCTGTTTTTCCCTCTCCCTCCCCTCAGAACCTCCAGTGGCCACTGCCTCCACATCGATGATATAAGGTCTTCCATTCCTAGAACCACAATAAGTCTATAGTAGAATACCAGTAAGTCTACTCTAGTCCATCATTCATTCTCCAATCCTGAGGATTCTGGGAGGGTGTTGCCCACTCCACCTCTAATTGAGAGTGGGCTTAGATCTCATGGGGCAGATGGATGGGACTATCTTGCTTGCAGTTGCAGACTCTCTCTGTTCTTTGGGACAGTCTTTGTCCATCCTCATCTCCTTGTTAGTTGTCCTGGGTAAGCAGAATGAACTGGATAGTAGGTGTTGCAAATCTGTTGAGGTTCAGGGCCCGGCTGGCACATGGACAGCCTCAAGATTTGATTTAAGTCTCTTGGACATATCCCTATCAACTCTAGTAGTAACTATAGGTTCAAATAGAAGGGGCAGATGAACCATGTGCAGAGAAACCACAACTGAGTTCTACTCTGTCACACTGGGGACCATAAATTCCAAAGTAGGGCCCACTGGCAGGGCAGCAAACTCCTGAGCTGTCTGCCCCACCTATAGTGTCTGGATGTCTCCAGAGCCATCAGGAGTCCCACTATATGAGGTAGTATTTATTTTGGCAGTCAATAAGATCCTGCTGAGACGTGCATACGCGTAACCTCTGGAATGACCTCCTGACTCACTTTGAAGTCTCTTAGACATATAAACTCATTTGTCTTGACCTTTTCCTTCTTTTGTACAAGGTCTTTTTCCAGTTGCATTGCTACTTGTTGTTTCATAGTAATACCTCCGTGACAGGGAGGCTCACCCCTGGGAGTCATGTTCCATGCTAGAGGTAAAGTAATGCATTTATATGCTGAGTTCAGCTTAGAAAGGGCCACATTTGAGCAACAAGGAGGCTCCCAGGAGGTAACTCTTAGGCACCCTATAATACTAGGATGAGTTTCAATTTCAAAAGTAAAGGTTCGCAAGTACAGTCATCAATATCAAGGGCCCGTCAATGGACTATCCTCCTTCACTAGTCACTGTCCCTGTACTCAAGGGATTCTTGCTGTTCCATTGGAGAATGTGTGATACACTTCTTTTTATGACTAAAATCAAGTGTAACCATTTTGTTTAAATTACAGATTCTATACAGTTCAAATAAAAATAATTTTCCAATCTTTAATCTGAAAAAAAGGATTTTCCATGAGAAATCAAAACTTCAAGCATATATTATCTGGGGTTTGGAGTCCAATTTATATTACCATGAGTGGTGAGAAACCACTGATATTACTGATGAATAATATCATCAGTACTGAAGTATATGGCAAGAGAAAATGAAAAACTACTCTGGACCAATGTCATTTGGAATTCCTAAGGGGAGGATAAAAAACATACAGAAAGTTCCCAATCAAAAATTATAAAATACATTAGGAAAAATAATCATGAATGAGTCAGCAGAAAGAATAAATAAGATAAAAGCCCTTAAGAATAATGAATAAAATAATACTTAAGAACCTAGAAAATAATATTTTAAATACTTAAAGAAATAATGGAAATCATTAAAAAAAAAGAAGAAGAAGAAGAAGCCATTAAACAAACAGGAACTTTAGAGGGGAAAAGCACCCAATAGAACTTCTAGAAATAAAATTTATATTCACTTATATTTAAAATCCAGTGGCTGGAATAAACAGCAGGTTCAATATAGTCAAAGGGAAAATCAGTTAACAAAGAGAGCTGAGGAAATTACCCAAGATATAGCACTGAGTGATAAAGTGATGGAAATGTAAGGATGGTTAAGAGATATAGAGAATAGGAGAAGGTCCAACATATGTGTATTAGGAATCCTAGAAAATTATAAGAGAGAACAATATTCAAAGAGAAAATGCCTTTAAAATTAACAGAATTAAGAAAATACATGAAATCTGAGTCTGAATAAGCATAAGTTTTGAGCAAAATAAAATAACTACATCTACACTCATCATAGGAAAATAGAAGAATATCAATGACAATGAAAATAAAAAATTAAAGGAGAGAAGAGAAAAAAACAGATTACCTAATAAAGAATAATTAAACTGATAGCAGTGTTCCTAATAGCAAAATACTGGTCAGAAAAGAGATAAGGAAATTGAGACACAGAAAGGGTATGCATACTCTGTATGATCAGGACTTAAATAAGGTAGTCTGACTCCAAAGCCCACATTTTTAAATACTAAAGTCTCACCTTCTGGATAATATCCTTAACAGTGGAGTCTTTTCATGCCTCCATGTCTTTTATTTTATTTTATTTTATTGGAATTTAATTATTTAATAAATTGGTCAATTACTTCATAAACATAGTACAAAATGAAGGAGAAAAATATTAATGGGGAAATATTAGAGTCTCCTTTTTTTACCTCTATTTGGCTTTTTTAAAAACAAATCTATTTTATTGCTACATATTAATAAAACATACAATTCATCCAAAGTATACACAATGGTATTTGATATAATTACATAATTGTGTATTCATTTCAATCATTATTAGAGCATTTTCATTATTTCAGTAATAATAAAAAACAGACAAACAAGAAAATTCCTCACCTCTCAATCTCTCTCTGTTTCCCCTGCTTTCATAGCTGCTATTTCTGGCTATTCTTCAAAACTTTTTGTTTATTAAGCAGTTTTATTGAGATATATTCACATACCATATGATCAATCTGAAGTGTATAATCAATGGCTTTTAGTATAATCACAATGTTGTAAATTCATCATCTCAAAAATTTTGGAACAGTTTCATTACTCCAAAAAGAAAGACTCTACACCCCTTAGCATTCCTTCCCCAGCCATACATAAGCACTAATCCAATTTTATCTTTATAAATTGATTTATATTTACATTTTATATAAATGAGTCATACAATATATAGTACTCTTTGGTCTCCTTCATTTGGTATAATGGGTTTTTTTTTGGTCTGATATTAATACATTTTGTAGTATTAACATGCATTTGTTCAGCTTCAAAGAAAAACGGTCTTATATATGCAATTTTACCCATATTCATATTTCACATAATATATTTATATTTCATATAATATAATTAGTTCATAATAGCACAATCATACAGTATTTGTCCTTTTGTGTCTGGCTTGCTTCACTCAACATAATGTCCTTCAGATTCATCCATGTTGTCATATGTTTCTTGACTTCATTTCTCCTTACTGCTGCATAATATTCCATCATGTGTATACTCCACAATTTGTTTATCCATTCATCCTTTGATGGACACCTGGGTTGTTTCCAGCTTTGGGCTATCATGAGTAATACTGCTATGGATATCTGTGTGCAGATGTCTATTTGTGTCAGTGCTCTCAGTTCTTCTGGGTATATACCTGGCAGTTGTAATGCCAAGTCCCAAGGCAAGTCTATATTCAACTTCCTTAGGAACTGCCAAACATCCTCCACAGTGGCTATACCATTATACATTCCCACCAACAGTGAATAAGCATTCCTATCTCTCCACATTCTCTCCAACACTTACAGTTTTATGACTTTTTAATAACGGCCAGTCTAATAGGTGTGAAATGATATCTCATTGTAGTTTTGTTTTGCATTTCCCTAATCACTAGTGATGTTGAACATTTATTCATGTGTTTCTTCACAATTTGTATTTCTTCTTTAGACAGTTGTCTTTTCAAGTCTTTTGCCCATTTTTTAATCAGATAGTTATTCTTTTTGAGTTGTATGATCTCCTTATATATCATAGATATTAAACCCTTATCAGATATGTAATTGCCAAATATTTTCTCCCATTGAGTTGGCTGCCTTTTCACCCTTCTGAAAAAGTTCTTTGAGGTGCAAAAGTGTTGACTTTTGAGGAGGTCTCATTTATCTATTTTTGTTGTTGTTGTTATTGCTCATACTTTCAGTGTAAGGTTTAAGAAACTACCACCTACCATAAGATCTTGAAGATATTTTCCTACATTTGCTTCAAGAAATTTTATGGTTGTTGTTTTTATATTTAGGTCCTTGATCCATTTTGAATTAGTTTATGTTTAACGTGTGAGATACAGGTCTTCTTAGCTTCTTTTGGATATGTCTATCCAGTTCTCCCAGCACCATTTGTTGAATAGACTGTTCTGTCACAGCTGAGTGGGCTTAACACCCTTGTCAAATATCACTTGACTGTAGATGTGAGGGTCAATTTCTGAGTTCTTGACTTGGTTGCATTGGCCAGTCTGTCTGTCCTAATGCCAGTAACATGTTGTCCTTACCAATGTAGCTAAGTAATATGCTTTAAAGTCAGGAAGTGAGAGTCCTCCAATTTCGATCTTCTTTTTTCAGACATTTTTGGCTATTTGGGTCCCCTTACCCTTCCAAATAAGTTTGATTATAAGTTGTTCGATTTCTGCAAAAAGGGTGCTGGGATTTTCGTTGAGATTACATTGAATCTGTAAATCAGATTGGGTAGAATTGACATGTTAATGCTATTTAGTCTTCCAATCCATGAACATGGAATATCCTTCCATTTATTTAAGTCTTCTTCGGTTTATTTTAGCATGGTTTTGTAGTTTTCTGAATACAGGTCTTTTATATGTTTGGTTAAGTTTATTCCTAAATATTGTATGATTTTGGTCACTATTATAAATGGAATTATTTTTATTTCCTCCTCAGATTGCCCATCAATAGTGTATAGAAACACTATTGATTTTTGCATATCAATCTTGTTTTCTGCCACTTTGCTAAACTCGTCTTTTTTTTTTTTTTTTAAGATTTTATTTATTTATTCATTTATCCCCCCCCCCTGCTGCTTGTGCTCGCTGGGTCAGCCAACCACGCCATGCGGGCGGGCTTGCCTTCACCAGGAGGCCCCAGGAACCGAACCCAGGGCCTCCCATATGGTAAACGGGAGCCCTACTGATTGAGCCACAGCCACTTCCCTCGTCTTTTAATTCTAGTAGCTTTGTTGTAGATTTTTCAGGATTTTCTAGATATAGGATCACATCATCAGTGAATAGTGAAAGGTTTACTACTTCCTTTCCTAATTGGGTGCCTTTTATTTCTTTGTCTATCCTAATTGCTCTAGCTACAACTTCTAAAACAATTTTAAATAATAATGGTGACAGTGGGCATCCTTGTCTTGTTCCTGATCTCAGCAGGAAAGTTTTTAGTTTGAGTACAATGTTAGCTGTAGGTTTTTCATATATGCACTTGACCACATTGAGAAAGTTTCCTCCTATTCCTATCTTTTGGAGTGTTTTTATCAAGAAAGGTGCTCTATTTTGTAAAATGCTTTTTCTGCATCAATTGAGAGGATCATATGATTTTTCTTCAATTTATCAATGTGGTTTATTTCACTAATTGATTTTCTTATGCTGAACCAGCCTTGCATGCATACCTGGGAAAAACCCCACTTGATCATGGTGTATATTTCTTTTAATGTGGTTTTGGATTCAGTTTGCAAGTATTTTGGTGAGGAATTTTGTATCTATTTTCATGAGAGATATTGGTCTGTAATTTTCTTTTTTTGTAGTATCTTTATCTGGTTTTGGTGATTAGGGTGATGTTGGTTTCATAGACTGAGTTTGGTAGCATTCTTTCCCATTCAATTTTTTGGAAGAGCTTGAGCAAGATCAGTATTAGGTCATCTTTGAATGATTGGTAGAATTCACCTGTGAAACCATCTGGTCCTGGGCTTTTCCTCTTTCAGAGGTTTTTGATGACTGTTTCTATGACTTCATTTGTATTTGGTTTGTTGTGGTCTTCTATTTCTTCTAGGTTCAATGTAGGTGGTTCATGTGTTTCTAGGAATTTGCCCATCTCCTCTATATTGTCTAGTTTTTTTTGGCATAGAGTTGTTCATAGTATCATCTTATTTTTGTGGGATCAGTGGTAATGTCCCCCCTCTCATTTCTGGTTTTATTTAATTGCATCTTCTCTCTTTTTTTCTTTGTCAGTTGAACTAAGAGTTTGTCAATTTTGCTGATCTTCTCAAAGAACCAACTTTTTGTTTTGTTGATTATTGCTATTGGGTTTTTTTCCCTTTGATTTCATTTATTTCCACTCTAATATTTACTATTTCTTTCCTTTGGCTTGGTTTGTGATTAATTTGCTGTTCTTGGGAAGCGGCTGTGGCTCAATCAGTAGGGCTCCCGTTTACCATATGGGAGGCCCCGGGTTCGGTTCCCGGGGCCTCCTGGTGAAGGCAAGCCCGCCGGCACGGCGTGGTTAGCTGACCCAGCGAGCACAAGCAGCAAGGGGGGGATAAATGAATAAATAAATAAAATCTTTAAAAAATAAATAAATAAAAATAAAAATAAAAAAATTTGCTGTTCTTTTTCTAGTTCCTCCAGGTGTGTGGTCAGAGCTTCAATTTTAGCTCTTTCTTCTTTTTTAATGTAAGCCTTGAGGGCTATAAATTTCCCTCTCAGCACTGCCTATACAATGTCCTGTAGGTTTTGATACATTGTGTTCTCATTTTCATTCATCTCAAGATATTTGCTGAACTGTCTTGCAATTTCTTCTTTGAACCACTGATTATTTAAGAGTATGTTGTTTAACCTCTATATATTTATGAATTTTCCCTTTTTCTATCCATTATTTGTTTCCAGTTTCATTCCGTTATTATCAGAGAAAGTGTTTTGCATAATTTCAAAATTTTAAATTTATTGAGACTTGTCTTGTGACCAAACATATAGTCTATCTTGGAAAAGAATCCATGAGCACTTGAAAATAATATATATCCTTCTGTTTGGGGGTGCAATGCACCCCAAATGTCTGTTAGGTCTAATTCATATATCATATTATTCAAGCTCTCTGTTTCTTTATTTATCCTCTGTCCAGATGTTCTATCCAATACTAAGAGTGGTGTACTGAAGTCTTCAACTATTATTGTAGAGATATCTATTTCTACCTTCAGCTTTGCCTGTGTGTGCCTCATGTATCTTGGGGCATTCAGGTTAGGTGCATATTTAGTGCATAAATATTTAGTATAGTTATTTCTTCTTGCAGAATTGCCCCTTTTATTAATATATAATTATGTTCTTCATCCCTTAAAGCAGTTTTGCATTTAAAATCTATTTTGTCAAATATTAATATTGCTACTCCAGCTCTTTGTTGGTTACTATTTGTATGGAATAACTTTTTCCAACCTTTCACTTTTAACCTGGTTGTGTCCTTACGTCTGAGGTGAATCTTGTAGACAACATATAATTGGCTCATATTTTTTTATCCATTTTATCAGTCTATGTCTTTTGATTGGGAAGTTCAAGCCATTAACATTCAGTTTATTACTGTAAAGGCATTACTTACTTCATCCATTTTGACCTTTGGCTTTCAGTTGTCACATCGTACTGTTGTCTATCTTTTTACCATTTAATTTTCCTTGTCTAATAATATTTGTTTTCTAAACTATTCTCCAAGTCTCTCACACTTGTTTTTTTCCTTTCAGGCTGCAGCTATCTCTTTAGTATGTCTTATAATTCTGGACTTTTAGTACCATATTCTATTAGTTTGTGTTTTTCTGTGAAGACTTTGTACTCCCCTTCATTTTTTTTAATTTTTCTAAAAAAATGTATTGAAGTATATCACTCATACATAAACATAAACATACATAAACAGTAATTGTGTAGTAATAGTTGTGAACTTATAAAACAAACATACATAATATCATAAAGGGCTCTCATAACTCACCTCACCCTACCACCAATATCTTGCATTGTTGTGAAACATTTTTAACTAATGATTAAAGAGCATTCTCAAAATATTAATACTAACCAAAGAATCTTACATTTGGTGTATTTTCCCCCAACCCATCCTATTATTATTATTATTACTATATCATTTATACATGAACATACTTAAATAATAAGTATATAGTAAAAGTTGTGGACTCACAAAGCATAACATCATACAGGGGTCCCATACAACAACCCACCACCAACACCTTGCATTTTCTTGAGACATTTGTTACAAATTATGAAAGAATATTGTCAAAATCTTACTACTAACTAGAGTCCTTATCTTAAATTTGGTGTATTTTCCCCCAACCCACCCTAATATTTTTTAATTATATTTTTATGACAGAAGTTGTAAACTTACAAAACATGCACATGTGCAGAATTCCCATACAACACCCCTCTATCAACACACCACACCATGGTAGAACATTTGTTACAGATTATGAGATAATATCATCAGAATTATTACCAGGTCCATAGCATAGATTTGGCACACTTTTTCCATACTCCCCCAAAATCAACACAGTACACCTCTGGCATAGCTACGTGAATATTACATTATTACTGTTAACCAAAGTCCATAGGTCACTCCCATTGTGTTTCTCTCATGCTTATCCACATTCACACCCCACCCTGCAATAGTGATGTACATCTGCTCTAGCTCACAAAGGACACTCTTGCATCTGTACCATCAACTACAATTCTCATCCATCTCTGGGTTTACTGTGTTATTCAGTCCCTAGATTATTCTCTAGCTTTCTTTCAATTGGCATTTACATCTCTAGACTACCCTTTTCAGACACATTCCCATTTTTAAACCAGCTGTTACTCACTATAATGTATTACCATCAACTCTATGTTCTTCCACACTTTTACAGTAAGGTTAATTAAAACTTCTACATACATTAAACATCAGTAGTCCATTTCAGTCCTCCTATTATCTCCTTTAAGAATCCACCACCTACCACCAAGTCTTGAAGTTATTTTCCTACATTTTCTTCTAGAAGCTTTATGGTTCTTGCTTTTATATTTAGGTTTTTTATCCATTTTGAGTTAATTTTTGTACAAGGTGTGATAAGATGTGAGGGTCTGTTTCTGAACCATCAATTCAGTTCCATTGAGCTGTTTGTCTGTCTTCATGCCAGTACCATTATGTTTTTACCATTGTTGCTAGGTAATATGATTTAAAGTCTGGAAGTGAGAGTCCTCCAACTTGGCTTTTCCTTTTAAAGATGTTTCTGGCTATTCAGAACACCTTACCCTTCCAAATAAATTTGGTAATCATGTTTTCCATTTATTTAAAAAGTGCTGGTGGAATTTTTATCAGGATTGCATTGAATCTGTATATCAATTTGAGTAGAATTGACATCTTAATGTAAGCATTGAATGTTCTTCCAATTATTTAGGTCTTTTTTTATTTCTTTTAACAAGAGTTATAGTTTTCTAAATACAAGTGCTTTACATCATTTGTTAAGTCTATTCCAATATATTTGGGTTTTATCTGTCATATTTTATTTTCAACACTCTTTTAACACTTTTAGTTACTTTTACTGATATAATCTTCATTTCTAGACTCTCTTCCAAGCCTCTCTCTCCTGTCTTTTCTTTTCAGACTGTAGCATACCCTTTTGTATTTCCTGCAAAGCTGGTATCTTGATAACACTCTCTCAGTTTCTGTTTATCTGTGAATATTCTAAACTTACCCGCACTTTTGAAAGACAATCTTGCTGGGTAGAAGATTCTTGGCTGGAAGTTTTTCTCTTGCAGTATCTTAAATATATCACACCACTGTCTTCTTGCTTGCATGGTTTCTGATTAGAAAATGACACTTAATCTTATTGGGTATCCCTTATCTGTTATGCATTGCTTTTCTCTTGCTGCTCTCAGAATTCTCTTTATTTTTGGCATTTGACATTCTAAATAGCATGTGTCTTGGAGTTTTCTATTCAGATTTATTTGGATGGGAGTACATTGTGCTTCTTGGACATGGATATCTATGCCCTTCAATAGGGTTGGGAAATTTTCTACCATTATTTCTTCAAATATTCCTTCTGCCCCTTTTCCCTTCTCTTCTCCTTCTGGAACACCCATGAAACCTATGTTTGCATGTCTCTTGCTGTCGTTTAGTTCCCTGAGAAATTGTTCAATTTTTTCTATTCTTTTCTTCATCTGTTCTTCTGTATATTCACTTTCAGAGGCCATTTCTTCACAATCTTTTCTTCTGCCTCCTCAAATCTGCTATTATATGATTTTTTATTTCACTTATTGTGCCTTTCATCCCATAAGATCTGCTATTTTTCTATGTATGCTTTCAAATTCTTCTTTGTGCTTATCCAATGTCTTCTTAATATCTTTAATCTCTTTAGACATCTCATTGAATTTATTAAGGAGATTTGTTTGAACATCTATGATTAGTTGTCTCAACTCCTTTAAGTCATCTGAAGCCTTTAACTTTAATCTTGCTCCTTTAACTGAGCCCTATCATCCTGTTTCTTGGTGTGGATTGTAATTTTTTGTTGGTATCTTGGCATCCAGCTTACTAGATGTACTTATTCTGGGTGCAGTTTCTCCCTTTAGTTTAGGGCTTTCTTGTCCTTTCTCTCTTGCTGGTTGTGTAGTAGGAGCCAAGGATGTAGTTGGTGCTGCAAGCTGTGAGGCTCAAGCTGCCCTCATTGCCCCAGGGAATGATGAAGTTGCTCCCAACTTTCTCCTTTGCCAGGGTTAGAGACAGAGACACAGCTGTGTGTAAAAATCCAAGTTGTGCAGGCCTAGACTGTAGTTGCCCAGTGAGACTGATGAAGCTTCACGCCCCTTTCTCCCCTACCTGGTGCAGATATGGAATTGTGGGTGTGGGCCGCAATCTATGCCGTGCGGGTCCAAAATGACCGCAGTTGCCCAGTAGATTTCCAACTATTCAGTCTGTGCCATCCAAATGTTCCTGCAGTTACCCAGAGAGGTGCAGGGCTCACCAGCTTCCTCCCTGCTAGAGGTGGGACTGAAGCCTAGACTAGGGCTGCAGTCTGATCTGGGTGAAAGAAACGGGTCTCTACTGTCACTGTGATTTTAAGTTGGCCCATCTTCCCCTCATGCTGGGGGAAGTGTCAAAATGGCAGCTACTGGCCTCTTTCTGACTTGGATGGGTTCAAACTTTAACTGTTCTTAGGGTTATATTTTAGCTAACTGAATTTACTAATCAGTAGCTGAAGTTGGTGGCCAACCATCTCTCCCTCCCCTTTTTTTAGGAAATAGAGCTTCCAACTCCAGCCACAGAACAGCTCCCGGGGTGGCTTGCACCACCAGAATAGGATGATCACTGGCCTCTGCAGCATGGCCTATTTTCCTGAAAAGGCTGGTGCAGGTCCCCCCAGCTTCCTCCCTGCCAGAGGTGGGGCTGGGGCTTATGCTAGACATGCAATCTGATCTGGATGGAAAGAAGCCAGTTCCTACCAGCAGTGTGATTTTCAGTCCACCTTGCTTCACCTTGTGCCAGGGGCAGAGTTAAAATGGCAGCTACCAATCTCTTTCTGGCTTGGACAGGTTCAAATTTTAGCTGTTCTTGGGATTATACTTTAACCTACCAAATTTACTAATCAGTAGCTGAAGTGGTGTCCAACTGTCTCTTCCTCCCCTGTTTTGGGGAAGTGGAGCTTCCAATTCCAGCTGCGGAGTAGCTCCTGAGGTGGCTTGTGCCACCAGTGGAGGATGGGCACCAGCCTCCATGGCATGGAGTGCTCTACTTACGAATGTTCTCTATAGATGGGCAGTCTTCTTCCATTCCTTCAAGGATGTTACTCTTATGGTCTCCTGGTGCCCCCTAACAGGTGCTTTAGATTGCTCTGCGTGATTACTAACTGCCCTGTAGCACAAACTGACTCTAGGAGCTCCTTACTTTGCCATCTTCTTGCTGGTTGTCTCCCCTTAATTTTTGAAGGACAGCTTTGCTGGATACAGAATTCTTGGCTGGCAGTTTTTCTCTTTCAGTACCTTATATACATCATTCCAATTTCTTCTCTCCTCCATGGTTTCTGATGAGAGGTCTGCACTTAATCTTACTGAGATTCCCTTGTATGTAATGCTTTGCTTTTCTCTTGATGCTTTCAGAATCTTCTCTTTATCTCTGATATTTGTTATTCTGAATAATAGGTGTCTTGAGTTAGGTCTATTAGGATTTATTCTGTTTCGGGTACATTGTCTATCTTGGATATTGATATTTATGTCTTTCATAAGGGTTTGGAAGTTTTCAGTCATTATTTCCTCAAATATTCTTTCTGCCCCTTTTCAATTTTCTTCTCCTAGTGGGACACCAATGAGTATGTTTTGCATTGTCATTCAATTCCCTCAGACTCTGTTTCATTTTTTCCATTCTCTTCTCTTTTTGTTCTCCTGTCTTTTGCAGTTCAGATGATCTTTCTTCAAAATCACTAATTCTGTCATCGAGAAATTCAAATCTGCTTTTATGTTCCTCTAATGTATTTTTTTAAAGATTTATATTTATTTATTCTCCCCACCCCTCATTGTTTGCACTCACTGTCTGCTCTCCATTCTTCTTCTTAGGAGGCACCAGAAACTGAATCTGGGAACTTCCATGTGGGAGGGAGGCACCCAATCACTTGAATCACCTCCACCTCCTACTTTTATCTCTCATTGTTTCCCCACTGTGTCTCTTCATTGCATCATCTCACTGCATCATCTTGTTATGTCAGCTTGCCACGCCAGCCCATCATATCAGCTTGCTGTCTTGCTCATCTTCTTTAGGAGGCACTGGAAACCAAACCCGGGACCTCCCGTGTGGTAGGCAGGCGCCCAACTGCTCAAACCATTTCTGCTTACCTAATCTTATCCATCATGTCTTTCATTCCCATAAGGTCTGTTCTTTTAATTTTTAGACTTTCAAATTGTTCTTTATGCTTACCCAGTGTCTGCTCAATATCTTTATCTCTTTAGTCATATTTTCTTCCAATTCTTTAAATAGATTTAGGAGAGTTGTATGATTATCATTGATTAGTTGTCTTAAATCCTGTATCTCTTCAGGATATTTGGTTTGTTCCTTTAACTGGACCATCTATTCCTGTTTCCTAGTATGGCTTGCAATTTTTTACTGATGTCTAGGCATCCGAATATATTGGTAAATTTACTCGATGGCCAACTTCTCTCTCTTGCCTATTACTATTTTTTCAAAGCTCTTCTTTGATATTTGGTTCAACTTATGCTAAGTCTTTAAAGTTGCCCAGCTTAAGTTACCAAAATTGTGCCAGACACTCACTCTGTAGCACAGATGCTCTCTCAGAAGTTAGAGAACAGAGACCTAATTGCAGTTTTTGTCTATGCAATTTCCTGATTGGACAGCAGATGGCTATCATTGGCTCACCTTTCCACAGAGGTGTATATCTCTGCATTTTCCTGTTTTGGTCTAGCCAGAGCTGATATTCAAAGTGGGCTGTGGTGGCCAAGTTCACTGAAGAAGAGCCCCTGACTCCCCCTTCCCTTTCCCTTGTAACAGCTGACAAGGAAGAAGACATCTGCTCCCCTCTTAGTCAGCTGCCATGAGCTAGGGGTTTTATCCTTGCTTAATAGCTTGAGGTGGGGGAGGGGAGCCATTCCTTGGGGCAGGGAGGTTTAGTAATGAGAAGGAAGTAAAACAGTACCAGGAAATTCCCAGTAGAAAAATCCTCTAACAATTGCAGGTGGGAAAAACCCAGGTGCCCATCGGGTCTGAAAAGAATCAGCACGTTATGCCCCAAAGATCAACCACTCTCCCTCCCTGCTGGAACACTAACAGCAAACATCAGCTTCTGGAACTGTGCCTGCTTGCTTAGCTCATACTGGAACTGTGCCTGCTTGCTCATAACCTTATGTAGAAATGTATATGTTTAACCCAATCCTGCCTTTTGGCACGTGCACAGGAAAGGAATCTATAAAAACTGCAGTCTCTGGATGTTAGGTGCGACTGTCACTAGGGAGTGCACCCCGGCCGGTAATAAAGGTTTCATTAAATTTTCTCCTGGGAGTCATTTCTTGCATGAAGTGTTCCGCTTCAGTAATTCACAGTTTGTTATTTTGGTTTCTTTCTCTCTGTGTCCCTCACACTCCTGGGAGTTCTGAAGCACTGTCCTTGTCTGCTTACCTCCAAAGCAAGTCCCTTGGGCAACTTTTGGCTCATTCTCCATTGTTTTTGTGAGAGAGCTGAGTCTTGCCTGCCTAATCTGACACCATCTTCCCACAATCCTCTCTATGTTTATTTTAAGAGGTTTTTCTCCCAATAATTCAGGAACTAAAATTGTTGAAAAACCATGTGTGTGTATTTTAGCAAATCTGAAACTGATCTAATGGTTAACAATGTATAAAAATTCAAAAGTAGGATTTAGAGCACTGATCATAAACTGTAGTACAGATTGTAAGTTTCCACACTGGGTCCAATTAAACTATATTTAGACTTGTCTAAAGGTGAAGCATTCTTGACAATGTCATCCAAAATGAAAGAAGGTGGTTGAGTTTTAATGGATAAAGATATTTCCAATTTTTAATTAGGCATGGAGAGGCGGCCAAGATGGCGTTAGTGTAGGAGGGCGCACACTGCAAGCTCCCAGAGCAAGGCGGATTGGGGACGGGGTCCTGCCCGGGGGTCTGTGCTGTGCACGCGTGGAGTGAGAGGCTTGGGACATCTATCTGCACGGATCGGAGGCGTGGACCGAACGGTGGAGATTCGTGAGTTTTGAGGCTGCCGGTGGAGGTTGGCACAGGTGGCTGAGCCCCGCGGTTAGGGAAAAAAAAATAAAACGGCCATTTTGAGCCGCGGGCGGGGCGAAAAAGTTTTATTTTCTGGGGATCTGGCTGCCTGGCGCCCCTTGGACCTTGTGTGAATAGAGCAAATGAGCTAATCAGCACCCAGTGAACCGGAGGGGGGATTTTGGTCGGGCAATGCAGCTGATTTCCCTAGCCACCCAGGGATAAGACCCAGGCCACTGCAGAGCCAGGAGGAAGGGACACTTCCCAAAAAAGGGAGGGTGCCATTGGAAGACAGGGAAGGGTATTTTATATTTTTAGACATCGATCTGGCTGCCTGCACCGCCCCATAGCTTTGGGGAACAGATAAGCCGACCCGAAGCAGCATTAGGCTGAGAGCAGACGGGAATCTGCACTCAAACTGATTTACTGAGCAGCCTGGTGACGCTGGAGCTCGGCGCCAGAAGGGGCGGAATCCGCCATCTTTAGCACTCCTCACTGACTAACATCAGAGCTTCAGATAACCTGGGGAGTCCGGAAAGTGGGACGTGCTTGATTAATCTCCACGGGCCCAGCTAGGGTCCCTTCCGTAAGGGGGTTGGTCTAGAGGAGGAATTATTTTGGGTCCTGCATTTGGCTAAAAAAAAAAAAAAAAAAGAGAGGTCACCTCAACAAATGAAAAATAAATTCTTTTTAATTTAGTTTAATAGCTAAAAGCTGCTTCAGGACCTGCATATAGAACCCTGTGGGGAAATTCATTGATAAACACAAGTAGGCAGGAAGGATCCAC